>JAXQQM020082397.1:0-185806 GCA_034641835.2 Pinus albicaulis
TGGGCCTACAATACCACTGGGAATACCACCAGCCTAGATCCATCTAACTCTGGATCTATCATGCACTGAGAGGGATCAGATCTCTCGAGGTGCAAACCTATTTTTTGAGTGCAAAACTTGAGGATAGGTTTGCACCTTGAGATATTTGATCCCTCTCGGCACATGATAGATCAAGAGTTAGATGGATCTAGGCTGGTTCCAGTCGGAGGCATCAACGTAACATTTTTCAGATTATTAAAGTTTTTGTATATTTTTGAGATGTAAGAAGGATCTAGGTTGGTTTCAGTCATGTGCTGCCGATGAAAATCTATCAAAAATATGATTAATTTTATCAGTAATATGTAAATATATCAAATATTAATATAATCATTTTAAATATGCTAAATATTTCTGAGATTAACTTGGTCATTTTAATTTTAAATTTTATTAGTTACCTCAGTTCGTTGAGAGGATAATTATTGCTAATAACTATAATGATGAAATATTTTTTTAAATGCAAAGTGACAATAATAGTGTTGAAAGATAGAAAATGTGAATAATAAGAACGTACTCATGTTACAATCAATCTCAAACTATTTTCTTCTACTATTCTTATTTCCTCCCTTGTTAGTTTTGTTATCTTTTCATATCGATTATATGAAAAAGAAAATTTAAATCGTAAACCATTTAAATTTTTACCTCGATCTGTTGTAGTAAACATGATACCTTGTCTCTCTTTCTCTCCAATATTAATAGCTTAAATTACTATAACACAAAAATCAATCTACATTATTAATAATTTTTTGTGCTTACACTAAAATTAATGCATATTGTTAATCCAATCTCTTTAATATTAATGTACCATCATATATCCAATTACATAAAATCATAAATCAACATATACATTGAAATCAATGCATTTAATGCAAGCAATCAAATAAGATTAGAAAACAACTTCTACATTGAAATTAATGCACCTAATGCAATCAATCAAATAACATTAGAAACCAACATCTACACTGAAATCAATGCATTTACTCAAAGCAATCAAATAGGATTAGAAATTGCCATCTACACTGAAATCAATGCATTTAGCACAAACAATCAAATAGTATTAGGAATAATCTACATTGAAATCAATGCATCTAGTGCAAGCAATCAAATATAATTATAAATCGATGTCTAAATTGAAATCAACACACCCAGTGCAAGCAATCAAATAGTATTAGGAATTATCACCTACACTAAAATCAATGCATCTAGTGCAAGTAATCATATATCATTAGAAATAAATATCTACATTAAAATCGATGCATCTAGTGCAAATAATCAAATAGGATTATAAATCACCATCTCCACTTAAATCAATCCATCTAGTGCAAGAAATATTCTTCCCTCTCTCTACCCTCCATCGATATCTATATCCCCATCCATCTCTTTTTTTTTCTCTCTATCTCACCCCCCTAAACACACACGCTCTCGCACTCCATATATATCATTCTCTTTGTCGACGCCCTCTCTCCCCATCTCTCTCTTCTTCCCTCTCTTCCCCTTCTATCCCTCTGCCCCTCTAGTATCTCTCTTTCCTTCTTTTGTCCACTCTCTCTCTCTCTCTCTCCATCTTCCTTATCACTCTCTCTCTCTCTCTCTCTCTAGGAACCAACATCTACATTGAAATCAATGCATTTACTCAAAGAAATCAAATAGGATTAGAAATCGCCATCTACACTAAAATCAATGCATTTAGTGCAAACATTCAAATAGGATTAGAAATCATCTACATTGAAATTAATTCATCTAGTGAAAGTAATCAAATATAATTATAAATCAACATCTAAATTGAAATCAACACATTCAGTGCAAGCAATCAAATTGTATTAGAAATCACCACCTACACTGAAATCAATGCATCTAGTGCAAGTAATCAAATATCATTAGAAATAAATATCTACACTAAAATCGATGCATCTAGTGCAAATAATCAAATAGGATTAGAAATCACCATCTCCACTTATATCAATCCATCTAGTGTGAGAAATATTCCTCCCTCTCTCCACCCTCCATCCATATATATATCCCCCTCCATCTATTCTTTTTTGTCTCTCTATCTCACCCCCCTAAACACACGTGTTCTCGTACTCCATATATATCAATCTCTTTTTCAATCACCCCCTCTCCCCATCTCTCTCTTCTTCCCTCTCTTCACCTTCCATCTATATCTCTATCTTCCCCTTCTCTCCCTCTCCCCCATTAATATCTCTCTTTCCTCCTTTTGTCATCTCTCCCTCTCTCTCCATCTTCCTTATCACTCTCTCTCTCTCTCTCTCTCTCTCTCTCTAGAAACCAACATCTACACTGAAATCAATGCATTTACTCAAATAAATCAAATAGGATTAGAAATCGCCATCTACAATGAAATCAATGCATTTAGTGCAAACAATCAAATAGGATTAGAAATCATCTACATTGAAACCAATTCATCTAGTGCAAGTAATCAAATATAATTATAAATCGACATCTAAATTGAAATCAACAAATTCAGTGCAAGCAATCAAATTGTATTAGAAATCACCACCTACACTGAAATCAATGCATCTAGTGCAAGTATTCAAATATCATTAGAAATAAATATCTACACTAAAATCGATGCATATAGTGCAAATAATCAAATAGAATTATAAATCACCATCTCCACTTATATCAATCCATCTAGTGTGAGAAATATTCTTCCCTCTCTCCACCCTCCATCCATATCTATATCCCCCTCCATCTCTTCTTTTCTGTCTCTCTATCTCACCCCCCTAAACACACACACTCTCACAATACATATATATCAATCTCTTTGTCAATCCCCTCCTCTCCCCATCTCTCTCTTCTTCCCTCTCTTCACCTTCCATCTATATCTCTATCTTCCCCCTCTCTCCCTCTCTCTCCATCTTCCTTATCACTCACTCACTCACTCTCTCTCTCTCCACCTTTCTCTCTCTATTTATTTCTTCTTACCTCTCTCCTCCTCCCCCTCCAAGTCCATCTCTCTTTCCCTCCCTCTCTCCACTCTCTCACATCATCTCTCTTCCTTCCTCTCTTTCCCTTTCTCTCCCATCTCTCTCTCCCTCTCTCTCTCTCTTCACCCACCAACTATGTTACTATATCCCTCCCTCTCTCCTTATATCTCCTTCTCCCCCCTTATCTCCATCTCTCCTTATCTCTTTATCTCAGCCCCAAACATACATGCTCTCCCTCTGTCTCTCCCTTGTCACAATGCTCAATTTTAGTTGTACCAATGATCATTCCAAAAAAAATTAAAGAGGAATCAAAGGTCAAGTTAAATGCTACCGGGGACTACCTAGGGCACTGCATAAGAGCTACAGAGTTGGTTTGCAGGTGATACAATATTGGGAACCACTACTACAGGAATACAAAAACTGTTACATGATCGCAAAGGAGATGCTACAAGACTGGGTTGAGAGGTGAAAAAGGGTCCAAAACACCAATAATCCTCCAAAACCCCATAAACATAAAAAAATCATCCCAATACGGGTAATTTCCACCCTCTCTCCCCATTTTCCATATAATTGTTGAAGTCAGTTCTTCCTATTACAGGAATCCTGTAGCAAATCCCTATAGAGTTAAATTCGTTTGGAAAATTTATTTTCTCACATAAGGAAAAGAAAGAGCAAAATTAGTTTTTTATTGAAGTATTGGATATAATTATTCTCCCTCAATAACAAAAAAATGCATCAAACTCCCTACTGTACCTCAACACCATAGATTTCTTAGGGAAAAATACTTCAAAAATTCCCTTCAGGGTAATTTAAGAAATTAGTAATAGAATCCATGGGGGAGGTTTCAATTGAAGATACACCATAAACACCAATATAATCCACCAACATACTCCCATGAGAGATATTGTTCTGAGACACCAGTGGATGGGGTTCTTTGAGAAATTGAAGTGGTATGATGATGAGGTAACACATACGTTTTCCATGGAGATCCATTTTTAGGGTGAGGACAAAGTTACCATTATCGTTAGGGGAGTTTCCATTAATATGAATGCATAAATAACCTGCAGAATGACCACCATACACTTAGAATTTCAATGCGGCAAATAAAATATGACAATAGCCATCACAACTAAGAAAAATGTCTTCCTCCTTGAAGAGAAGCTTGTTGAGGACAAAAATGGAGTAAGAAGAAAAATCCTCCTCTACCCTTGGGATTAAGTAGCCTATAATATCCTCAAGTACATATATTCTGAAGGTAGGTTGAGCTTTTTATATGCCTATCAATTTAGGCTGCTCTATGAGCTAAGGTTCCAAACTAAATTGCCCATTCCAAATAGGCTTAGTGTACCACATTTCCTCCTTCAGTCTATAGTCAAAATGAGTCAGAGAGTCATTGAAGGAAAGAACCAATAAATTTATCATAATTACCTCATAAGAGTCATTGTGGTGGATGCCTTAAGCCATCTTAGAAGTCCTGTGTTGTGGTTTGACATTGTGGGCATGGATAGGGAGGCCTTCATTTGGACACAAGCCCTTACCACAACACAACAATAAGAGACACCAAAATATAGTGTTGGAGGTAGGAAAGAGTAAGAATATGAAGAAGAGGATAATAAGGGAGGAGAAAATATAAAGGAAGAAGAAAGGAAGGAAGAATGAGGAGAAAAAAAAGTATAAGAAGAGACCCTTGAGGAGCCCTCTAGATATCAAAATATAGGAAAACAAGGGAAGAAAATAATCCTTTCACCAAGGAAAATAGAACAAGAGGTGGTTGCTACATTGGCCACACTTAGCTCACCTTTCAAGCCTACGAGAAGGTAGCCAGAGCAGGCCCCTTGTAATTTAAGAGGATGAAAAGCACTAGGATCAAGCAAAGGAATCCTCAACCTCCTTCAATAGTCCCATCAAAATTGATGAATTGTCTAGCCGAGAAAAATAATTGGGACCTGATGAAGAGAAAATTGAAGAGTTCACCTCCCCAAAATCCAATGGTATATAGCCTTTGACACCTATAGGAATTTCCACCACTAGAATGGTCACATTTAAGAAACTCAAGGCATAAAATACCCTGATACAGGGGAAAATATAGGTATTATGGGAGAAAATAAAGGTGCTATGGGAAAAAAAAATAGGTGCTACAAGAAAAGATAGGGTTGATGCAAGAAGCAACCATAACCGGTTGATGCAAGAACGAACCACAACCTAAACTTGGGTCATATTAAAAATTTATTGAGGGACAAAGAATTATACGTACCAAATTTGCAATTTCCCTCTTCTTTGAGCTAGAAAAATGGAGAGGAAAAACTCAACAGTAGATGTAAATTGAAAAATCCAAGAAAGTAGAGGATGTGGCCCTCATGGAGGATAAAGTGCAACAAATGGCTAAAGAATTGAATGAATTGGGGCTAAAGGAATTAGTCATGAAGGAGAAGTTGTAGTTAGAAAACAAGAGGATAAGAGAGAGGCTGGAATAAAAGGAGGTGCAACTTGCCATAATGGAAGGTTTTTCCATGGAGGCCATCCAAGGAATAAAATCGTCCAAGTCCTATGCCATTTCCCTCAAGGATAAATGGTTGTGATTCAAAATCAAAACATTGGCACAATATGTCTCCCTACCATTCTAGAATTATAGGAGGCTCATTGAAATTTTCCGTAAGGTAAGCACTGAGGATACAACCAACTTGGTTAAATTCTATCTGCAAAACATGATCCTTAAAGACATGAAATTTTGGGATCCCAGCTGAAGATTGGGTGATATGTTACTAATTCGACTAGCATCTTGGCTGACCTGTGAAGAAACAAGGGTTGGGGAAGTAAATAAGGTGATTGACAAAGAAGAAAGTGAACCCAAATACATTAGAGAAGATTTAGTGAGCCCCAAGGCTATCATTAATAACCACTACCTCATCTCCACTGATCCCCAATTGGCCCTTCATTACATATAATATATCCTCCATTTCGAGGACACCTTTAGGTTTTTGAGGATTGAGAGCTTGAATATTTTCCAAAGGAGATCACATGCTCTATCCCATGGTTTTAAAATTAGAGAGTATTACTCCTGTGAAATATTAAGGAATTCCACAGAGAGAACCCAACTCTATAAAATAATCATTCAAAGGTTGACGATCAATTGCATAGGGCTCAAACTTAGTCCTCCCTTGTTGTTGGGCCTACGGGAGAGAAGATATCATGAGGAATAACAAAGGAAGTGGAAATAAATAGAAGCAAATATAAGGTTTTATCCACAGGAAGGCACACTATTTGAGATGCCTTGGGATGTCATAGAGGCCACCAGGGCCATGTATGCACTTCACATTAGTGAGTAAGTTTCTTAAAGGGTGAGTGACACTTTTGACAAGGGGGTGTTGATGGGTACCACCAATAGATATATTTTAAGGCCCATATTTCTATCCTCTAGCCCATAAATTTTTTCTTTCTCCACATTAATTTACATTGTTGGAAATAATGTTCTTATTAGGAAGACTAAACTGTTTTTTTCATACTTTGTGGCCTAATGTTGTTTATGTGCAGGAAAGAGAGAATTTTTGGATATATTTATGATGGAGAGGTATGTTGGAGATAGTTATAGGAAGCGTAGGAGGCTTGTCCCTTTTATTTACTCTCCTTTGACCTGAAGTGATCCTTATAATAACTCATATGCACTCACCTACAGCTCGAAATCCATTGACAACCAATGAACTCAAGTGTGTGATATGATATAAGGGAACTAGATCCACTAATTTTGAGATTTTGTAAGGATGTAGTCCTCCTCTCAAGCAAGCTACCCCCAGTCACCTTTTATATAAATAAATAGGTCTAAGGACTCATTAATATTCAAAATTTTTGGAGCTAGGAAGAGCTATCAAATTCCAGATACTTGACATTGTTGATTTCCATTTTGAGATGATGTATTTGAACTCCATTTTCTTTTACAAAAATTATCATCGTTGGTATACATTTGAGTTAACTTTGGAAGGTTGAAACACTTGGGCTAGGTCCCAACCCAGAGCCTTTAGTCACTCTCACGTATTTTTCTTTTTTCCTTGTTCAAGTTGGTGTATTTCTTTCCTTGTTTAAGCATAAGTTAGATTGCAAAAATTTTGGTTGCATGCCTGATTACCACCTACTCTGCTTGTGAGTAGAGGGATCAAATAATTTGTAAGCTTTAAATTCAATATAATACCCAAAAAAGGTACATTTGATGGCCTTTGCATCAAGTTTCTTTCTATCTTCCTTTGGTACATGGGAAAATTTTTTGGAACCAAAAACTCTCAAATGCTTAATTGACGGTTTAGATTCAAAACTTCTTGTAGTACTTATGTTTTTTAAATAAACAGCTGTATTTATAGCTTCAACCCAAATTCATTAGAAATATTATTACCTTTTATTATACTACTAGCACACTCCACGAGGGTTCTGTTTCTCCTTTGTGTAACCTCGTTCTGCTGAGGAGTATGGGGTACTATAAATTGTTGCATAATTCCATGTTCTTTGCAATATTTGCTGAAGTTAGACTTCTTGTACTCCCCCCCTTGATTCAAGCGGATAATGTTGATGTATTTTCCTGTCTTATTCTCTATCATGCTTTTGAATTGCCTGAAGTATTAAAAAATATGACTCTTTTTGCCATGAAAATTTACCCACCTAAGTATAGTACATTCATCAACAAAAAATAAGAAGTAACATGCAACTCCCAAAGATCTTGACATCATTGGCCCACATAAATCCGTGTGGACTAACTCAAATATATCTCTATTTTTTCTATTAACATTAACAGGAAACTCATATTTGTGCATATTCCTAATAACACATGCTTCATAATCCACATGATTATGCTTTAAATCAGGAAGACCAGTAACCATACCTCGCTTATGAAGTAACTAGAAATATTTGGAGTTTCTATGGCCAAATATCTAATGCGATAGATCTTCAGCAGACATTTGTGATGATGTCAAGGCTTGATGTGGCACACTTCTCACATTTAGGTTGTAGAGAACAGCCACATGAATCCCTGTTGCAATGGTCTTCATACTATCCAAAAAATATTTAACAACACAATATGATTTATAAAATTCTACCTTAAGGTTCGAATATGTTATCACCGAAACAAAAATCATAATTTTATTAATGTTGGGTACATACATCACGTTTTGAATGTGCCTAATATTACCATCGGGAAGGATTACATGAAGATTACCATGCCGTTTGATTAGATACCCTTTATTGTCTCCAAGGTTGATTTTTGCTCCAATGCTGGTTTCTTTGATGTCCTTGATCCATTGTCTATTTCCTGTCATGTGGGTGGATGCTTCTGAATCCACATACCATGTATCTACTTCTTCCTTCTCATCAGAGTCAGCCATAAAAAGTCTAAGGTCCTGGTTACGGTCATCATCTGCAAAGTCTGCAAAATTCCACAAATGTCTCTTCTACCTCTGGTGACCTTCATCATATTTCTTCTTACAAAAAATCTTAGCAATATGGCCAATTTTTCCACAATAAAAACATTTTAATGGTGGATCACTCCTATTTTGTGACATACCTTGAGATGGATTTAGCCTTTTCTATGTTGTATTTTGTATTGTACCTCCACCACTCTGTCCTCTAATTGATTTTCCTCTCAATGAATTCTTCTTTGCCATTAAAGCTCGATCTCAATTCTAGGGTTTAAGTGTCATTCACCTTTCCTCCTCTTACATTAGAATACTTGTCAATTATTCAAATTTTGGGGATTTCTCCCTCGCATTCAATATTTTTATAAACATGGGGTAGTTTTCAATCATACCATTCATAGAAATTGCTATCAGATCAGTATTACTTACAACCTCTCCAATGTCATTGAGCTTGTCTTTAAGGTCCTTGATGTGTGAGATAAGCGTCGCTACTATCTCATTCTCCTCCATCTTGATGGAGAAAATCTTACCTTTCAGGAACAATAGACAATTTGTATTTTTGATTTCTTACATGTCTCTGAGAGTTGTCGATATTTCATTCGTAGAGTTGCAATCTATGATGTGAGGGATGATGCAATATTTGACTGCCATATTCAATGTAAATCTTCCCTTGTTTTCACTCTTATCCCACTCATGTAAATCCATTTGTAGGCTACTCTGCGCACTGCACCACAATCTCTTATGTTAAGCGCTCATAGGATCCTCTGTCACGGAGAATGCTTAAAATGATCCTCACACTTCACCAATGATTTTATACTGCCTCTGTAGCCACAACTCTCTAGATCCTCTGACATGATATTATTGGATCTACAGGCACAAGCTCTCTGGCTCCTCTGACATGATCTCACTGGATATGTAAGGACAAGCTCTCTGGGTCAATAGTAAGAATGTCTCTAAATTCAATCAGTGATCCACACCACGAGCTCTCTGACTCCATGAGGCTTCACAACACGAGCTCTATTGCTCTTCCAAGATGAGCACTCTCGCTCTATGGTGCTCCAAATCCATGAGCTCTCTGGCTCCTTTAATAATTTCACACAAGATCATTTCACGAGCTCTCTCGCTCATGCACTTTACTATAAGGTAGGAATCGCACATGCCACGCTGGGAAAAAACTGCAAGTCTCACTACCGATCAACGCGGTTTCTTTGATCAGGTTTGTGTTTATTTTAAGGATCAGTGTGTCTGTGAGGGTAACGACCGCATTGATCAGCTCACGTATAAGAGAAAAAAAACTTCACACAACCTAATTCATGACTACCCTCAGGTCATCAAGGGCTTCTCCTATGCTGCCTGGATTACTCACAGGGATCAAAGCACTCTCGATTTGAATCGACCTTATAGCTCCGATACCATGATAAAATATGGCATAATTAAAATAATGGAAAACAATATTAGTTAGTTCTACTCTAAGAGACTAAAATATGACGAACGGTGTCCGCAAATCACTCTACATTCTCATTAAAATTCAAACAAGATATATGTTACATGCAAATAGGGAAGTTAGAACCAATACCTAAGAAATAAAAGAAAACTTGTAATTTAAGATTCAGGTGAACTGACTATCTAATTAAGGTTCTCCATTATCTTCAATATGAAAATTTAAATTAAATTTTCCTTCCTCCCCTAAATTCAATCCAACATATATAAAAAAAAAATCAAATTTAAATCTCGTTTTGTATATAATGTGAAATACATTTTAAATTTGAATTTGTCATATTTAAATTTATGTTATACTTTAAATTTAATTAAATATAATATATTTTTACACAGTATTAAATGTGCATTAGTTGACCACGCAAATTTGATTTCAAATATTAATTTGAAGCGTAAATTTATTTTAATATGATATACCGGACCAATCAAATTTAAACTTGATCGAGAGGTCAAATTTAAAAGTTTAATTCACATATTAAATTTCTTTGACGCTTCCATCAATGAAATCAATACTCTCGAAAGAAATTATGAAATATCCATTAGTGGGATTCTTCTAAAATATAAACAGAAAAATAATTACGCTGTAAATCATCTTTATTTGTAAAAAACTCCCCTAAATGATAGGTGTACAATTATGTACCATTGATGATAGTGTTAGAAGATTGAAACATTCTCCACCTTCAGATTAAAAATTGTTATTATTAATCAGTTACATAATAAAACAGTTTGTCCGGGAAGCAGATGGAGTTCTATGGAGTCTTTGACAGCTTCTTCCACAAGGCTTCCACACCTGGAATACATATCCACAGTTTTGATAGCTAAGATAATAAAATAGTTTGTCCCGAAGCAGATGGCGTTCTATGGAGTCTTCGACGACTTCTTCCGCAAGGCTTCCACACTTGGAATGCATATCCACAGTTTTTGTAGCTAAGAACATATTTTTCTGAAACCCATTTGCGAGCATGTGGGCATGGACTTTCTTACCTTCTGCCAAGGCCTTCGCAGAGCCACAGGCATTGAGCAGTGAAGCGTACATGGTGTCATCTGCCGCAAGGCCTCGTTCATCCATGACTTGCAAATATCCCAAGGCCTCCTTCAATCGGCCTTCCTTGCACACAGAATTGAAGTCTGCGTTCATGGTAGAAATGCTTTTATTATGTGGACTTTACTGGTGGGTAAGGCTAGATTCAGAATTAAGAGCATTGCTTATTATTGTGTTTGTCTCTACATTTCCATTTCTTCGATGTTTGAATTGGGTTTTGGTTTTCGATTGGGGTTTGTTTTTTAGTGGGAACGATAGTGCATACATTGCAATTTCATATTGACCTCCCTATCATGGTACTGTCCCCATTTAATTCAACCTAAATATGGAGATTAAGCTGTTTCATTGCTTCCACTGATAGTGTGTGAAGCCATCTAATTTCGATCTAACTCAACATAAATCTCAGGGCCATCTCTGCACTTCACTCGTACTACTTGTACTACCAGATTTCGGCCCCTTTCTCCTTCTCTATTGATCCCATTTTAATAAATTATAAATTATAGGCATTCATTGACTCTCAGTTTTAGAAAGGGTTTCCCTTGCATATTGGGCTCACATGATCACATGAATAAATGAAACAGAGCAGGCTCGACTGGGGTGACCTTGCAACACATTCACAAGACTCATGGAGAAACCAAGAGTTTAGATTAACCTGGAACGTGTTCCCAGGTCACCCCAGATGAAACCTCCTCTACTACTGCTGTTGTTAATGGTGTCCTCTGCTTCTCCTCAGTTCCTATATCAGCGAATATGTTCAAAGGTAAGGACAGATACTGTACTTGCAAGATATAAAGAAACAAAAGAGTGGTAGAACTATTTGTAGAACGAAATTTTGCAACAAGCAACAATTTTTTAACAACCTCTTTCTTTTGTTTGTGATTCTTGCAATTTCCCCTCTTTGATAGCAGTGCTGTGTTTTTGTTTGTGATTCTTGCAATCTCTACTCTTTGATAGTAGTGTTGTGTTTTCAGGTGAGCAAATGTTGTTTATGGGGCAACCATGGGCATTTATACATATTGGGGAATCCTGCAACCATGGGCATTTTTACATAGTGGGGAATATGGGAATCTGGCATATAGCAGCAAGTTTAATTGTTTGAACTTGTCTTTATTGGTAGAATTGAAAGATATTTGTAGATATGAATAGTATTTTAAGTGTCATTTTTGGAAATTTTTTGATCTAATTTATTTAGAATTTGACAGGGATTCATTGAAATAACAAGCTTGATAGGTGAACTCTTCACAATGAAAGTGCCCCATGGGTTTTTGAGGGTGTTGAATCTATATATGCAATTAAAAAAACAACTTTAAACAACAAATCAAGATTTTGCCACAATTTTTTCGTCAGATTCCGACTAGAAATATGTCAAAAAAACTCCAAAAAATCACACTTAAAACTACTCTGGCAGAAACTGCAATTTAAATAAGTTCAGCCAGCAATCCAACAATACTTTGGTTGGCTATACCTATCTGTTATGTAGAATGTGCATTTAATAGTGACCTTGGTCCTTAATTCTAAAAATATTCTTGTTTCTTTGATTCATAAAATTGTATGTCACAACTTCCATAATTCAGATGCAGTAAGTTGTTTTTTTTTGATGAATCCATCTATGCTATCAAAATCTACAATTACAACCAAATTATTTGTTTATTTCCATGATCTTGCAGAGATCAGGGTGCAGTATATGTTTATTGCTGAATCCAGCTATACCATCAGAATCTACAATTTTAATCAAATTGTTTGTTCCTTCGATGAAATTGCATATGAGATCCACAGTGCATAATCAAGGTGAAGTACATTTTTGTTATTGAGTACATCTGTGCCAATCAGGCTCTACAATTTCAATCAATATAATCATAAATTTCAACAAAAATTATGTATGTGGAACAATCATTATTTAGTAACCCTTCTCCTCAGGAGCCAACCTGTTTTCAAGGGTTGCATTTTAATGCACATGCTACATAACAGACAGGTGTTGCCACGATGTTCAGCCATGGGATGTTAAGCTCAACTTACTTTCTCTGTCAGTGAGCCATGGTGCCTTGTAATGGTACATTGATGCTTGAAGGCCTCATTCAATCAAATCAACAGGGAAATATGGAAGGAGGAGGGGCAGCAATCTGACTATCCTAAAATTGAAAATTGTACTTTTCTGTAATGTAAAGAAAATTGATTTTTTTACATTCTCCACTGTACATGTTTACAGATTGTAATTACAGTGACCTTCCATTTTGAAATAATTTGGGTTCGATTTGTTGTGGAAGTTCTTTGTGATCAGCCATCAAACGCTAATTGCAGACACTCTTGTCCTTGTTGTGGTAGCAGACTCTTGAAATTTATACCAAGCCAAAAAATAACATAGAATCTTGAAAAAATTGTGGTAGCAGACTGTATAAATTTAAACCGGGCCAGAGAATAGCAGATAGAATCTTAATAAAATTGTTATAGCAATATTCTTGAAGTTTATAGCGGGCAAGAAAATAACAGGATAAAATCTCCTCGATTCTCGAAGTAGCCCTGTCCGTGATTCTCCAACTAGGCCATACACGCTTTTTGGCACTTACATGTTTTGCTTAAGAAGTGGTGCAGCTTGTATTGAAAATTCTAGCACAATTTTGGAAATGCTTAATTGGACACTGCAAAGCCAAGAAACTTCTTTCGATGAGATTGTACAAGCTTTCCTGTTGGAACACATAAGGTATTAGCGAATATTAGACAGAGAATATTAGCGAATCCTAGTTCAGAATCCTCTTACCAGATGGGTATTTCATTGGAGCATAGAAGCTGTTGGTGTTGGAGCTCAGGTAATACTGAAATCCTTTTTTGTAATAAAATAAAATTTGAATGAAAAAAAACACATTTTGTGATTTTACTCCGTAGTTAGTTTTTATATGAATAAAATGCCTTATCATAGATGCATGCTAACCCTCGATATATTATGCACCAAAAACGAGTGATGATTGTGGGTTGTTGGAGCCTATGATTTAAAAGGGTAACATTCAGTTGGTGGTTTTACATTGCAGATTCTCATGTAAGAGTCGAATTTTGTTTATTGATGAATCCAATATGGGTCTACCTTATCATGGAAATTTAGTGGAATTTTTGCACTCCTTTGTTGTTTAGTTTCTATATTTTTGATGCACGTAGGTTGCTTTAGACAGTGCTTTCTGGTCAACAAAAAGGTTTTAGCAATAGTTTTACTCTGAATGAGAAGGAAACATACAAATTGAGCACAACTTATTCTCTGGTTACCTCATGGGTAATGATGATAAAGCAACCCTCATCCACCAGGGAGCTCTAATGTTGTCCCTTCATATTATGGAGCAAACAGAGTTCCAGGAAAAGGTAAATTGTTTATCTAAGTACACAACTGTTGGGACAAAGGGACATTAGTTTCATAAAAAGAGGTTTTATTTTATTAGAGATGAAAATATTGACATCCACAGGGAAAAGTAACATTGTGCTGATATATTACATGATCAATCAGTTGTAGATTTATACATATGCGACACAAAGGAAACTCAAGTCTATCATATTTGTGGGTCATTCCTTACGAGGGGAAGTTGCAACCCTGGCCACTCTATGGGTACTGGGAAAGAGGCTAAGGTCAGGCTCTCCCTTTTGTATCACATTTCATTGTCCTTTAGTGGGAAATCAAAGACTTGTTGAAGCAGTCAGCTGTGAGAATTGGGGAAGAAACTTTTGCCACGTGGTTTCCAAGCATGATATTGTTCCTCGAATGCTCCATGCACCGTTTGAGTCAATTTTTCAACACTTTACTACTATTTTTCCATATTGGCAGGGCATAAATCTATCTGATTTTGTTATTCAAGGTTCTTGCAGGGACTTTTTTAATCATGTCCTTGATTCTAACAAACTCTTTGTACACCTTAAGAAGGTTATGAACCACAAATCCTTATGTAAGCTTAGTAAGTACACGTAAAACTATGTCTTGTAAAAGTGATATATCATTAATTACACGCTCTTTAATGGAACAATGGAACCACGACTCATTCAATGTTAATTCTTGGTCACATGCATGTTGTTGTTCTTGTGTTATCTTTCTTTTGAATACATAAATACTTATCACTGAGGTCATCATTCCGACATTATTTGAAACTAAAAAATTATTTGTAGTGATTAACAACCTCTTTTTAAAATTCTCAGAAGGGTAGTGTTTCCATCATTCTTTACAATTTTAAGAGCCCCAATATGATCTATAACCACCTTAAAATGGAGGTATTTGAAAAGAGTTGGTAAGTATGTCCCCTATCTTCACCCAACGAATTATTGCTTTAATTACTTCAAAGTTCATCTTTAACATTCCGTAAATATGTGCCAGAAAAATGTCATAGTGCATAATCACACCACCACTCTATGAAAGGCTTTACAACATTTCCTTTGCAACATATGGTGCGATTGCTAGTTAATTATAAATATAAATTATGTATAAATATGAATATAAATATGTATAAATATGAATATTTATAAATATTTATAAATTTTGATAAAATTTGCATCAGTTGAGCATGTCAATTACGCATTAAATTCAATTTCACTTACCTAGTTTGTAATATTTACCCTGTAAAGCGTTCTTATTTGAAAACAAGTCTCTTAAATTTCCAGATGTACTATTATGAACCATTGATTTTAATGTTAGACGACTGAAATAGTGTGTGCCTTAAGATGAAATACTGTTATTATTAATCAGTTAGAAAGAAAAATTGTTTTAAAATTAAATTATAATGGACTTCATCCTCTCAAATTAAATTATGACCAAAGAGACTAATGGATCATGTATTAGTTTTAAATGAGAATGGACTTCATCCTCCTCATCACAATCTCGCAGCAAGCCATTGGATACTCTCTCCTCGTCAGTTGAATGTTCCTCCTCATCCCCAAGGCAAATGCAGTCTCACAGGAAGCCATTGGGTACGCGTTCCTCATCAGCTGTAATTTTTTTCAGTGATGAATTAAATTGAGAGTTGTAGCATTCATCGATTCGTGCAACTATCAAGAAAATGTTTAATATTTCTGCCAATTTTCTCGCTCGTAGAGATGTCTGGGCTGGAACTTTTGAAGGCGTGGTGAACCTATGGAATAGTCCGCAGATTGATTATCCAAGTATTTGCTTATTTGTTGGTTGTGATTCGAACTTGGGCCGATTGCATAATTTTGTTTGCCCATCTTTTATTTATTTGTTAGATGTCCTGATTGCGTAATTTTGATTGCCCAGCTTTTGTTTATTTTTTGGTTATGATTCGAACCTGGACTGATTGCATAATTTTGTTTCTCTAGATTTTGTTTATTTGTTGATTTTAATTCGAACCTGGGCTGACTGCATAATTTAATTTTGTAGAGATGTTACCAGATGTACAACAAGCAACTGCCAACTGCCAGGAAGTTTACATTGGGTGATGTGGAACTGAGCGAGTTTCAGGAGGAGGTAGTTCAGTTGGCTACAGTTCTGAATGGAGATCATTTTCTCAACAGTTTTCCAAAGGAGCGAATGTTTAGGAGGTCAATGAAGGTGAAGCAAGCAGGGAATTATGTTAAGAAGAGCATGACAAGCTTCCTAGAGGCAAGTAGAGACACCTTAAAGCTCGGGGCATGAGATTCTACCATCGACCATATGAAACTTTCAATCACATCCAAAAATACCAACCCCTGATATGTAACGCCGCTTTACCTATCAAGTACTGGTGTTAATTGCTGAAATCCTCAATAGTTGCGTGCAGAAATTTTTTGCAAAAAATTTCTGGCCAGGTGTATGGCCTTTGTATTTCTAATATGATTTCTCGACTGTAGTGTAAATTTTTGCCCAGGTGTATTGCCTTTGTATTTTTAATATGTATTTTCAAATGATTTAAGTGTAAATTTCAATTTCGTAGTAGTTTAACAGTGTTCTAATCATTTTGGCAATTTTTTAAAATATTTTTACATAGATTAATCTCGGCCACTTTTAACTGGCAAATCCTCCTCAACTTTGGTAGACTGGTCCCAGGTTTATTTAGAGAGTGACTTAATAAGCTGACAAATTCATGAAATCAATTTCTCAGTAGTTTAACAGTTTTTTTAATCATTTTGGCAATTTTTAAAAATATTTTTACCTAGATTAATTTCAGCCACTCTTAACTGGAAAATCCTCCTCAGCTTTGGTAGATCGGTCCCCCAGGTTTATAGCCTGTGTATTTTAGAGAGTGACTTAATAAGCTGACAAATCATAATATACGAATTTATGTGAGTTATTTTTTTAGCTAGTTTAAGTATAGAGTTGATTGGGTTTTGCTGGTTTAATGTATTTATTAAAATTTAGGTAAATTTTTTTTTTAGAATTTTTACTTTACATCACAAAAGCATTTTTACTAAAGTAATATACTTTTATGTTACTCATTTAAAATTTTATGGCCAAAAATTTAGTCATATTAATATCTTGTGTAGACTATGTATAATTTTTAGAGTAATTTGATTGATTATATATCTTTTGGTCAGAGTAATGCCACTCATCTCATCTGGCTCACATTGTCTAACAAACAAAAAAAAATTAAAAAAACAAGACAAACAAAAACAAATTTGTATCAAAGATGCCAATCATATGAAATCTCACATTATTTAACAAACAAACAAAATTAAAAAAACAATATAAAAAACAAATTTATATTAAAAAAAAATATAAAAAACAAATTTATATTAAAAAATTTTGATTTTACAAATTTATATTAAAAATTTTGATTTTAATAAATTTTGAATTTTTTTCAATCTAGGCTTAGTTGTTAATAATTATATAATACAGTATCGATAAAGCATGATGGTTGTTGGTTCGCAGAATACGGATGATTCGGAAATTGGTTTGATCAATCGTGTTTCCAAGCCAAGTGCTGTGCATTGTATAATAAAATATATGCATATGTTAGAATGTGTAATTACTACTTGTCCAGTTGTGACTCTCTATGAATAGAGTCTGTTCCTATTTCCTAGGTTAGCTAAAACTAGTTTCCTTATTTGGTGTGAGGTTGAGATATTCCCTCAACCAACTTATTGTACGTCCAAGATAGATTTCCTATCTTGAGACTAATTCTTGTATAAATGTGTGTAATCTATTTTATCAATAATATAGTTTTGCAGATTAAGAGTTTATTTTGGTATCATAGCGAGGCCTGGACCTCGGCCTCTCCTGGGCTGAGGGAAATAGAAGAGAGATTACGCAGTAGAGCCGTCGTCCTATCTTGCGCAGCGGAAGAGCCAACGTCCCATTCGATTGAGACATCAAAACGTTGCTGGTTTTATTCCTGGTATGATATACCGAGAAACGACTGGTTTCATTGCTGGTTTTATTCCTGGTTGCTGTGATAATATAATTGACCGCTGATCACATTTTTAATTTGAAGCCGAAAGTTTGAAACCAGAAGGCTGTGCGTTTTTTTTGGCAACGGTTTCGTGTGGCAGTGTTTGGTTTGTTGTTTGGTCGTGGAAGCCGCAGGTTGAAACTGCAAAAGACTGTTTTTTTTTGTGCGGATTTACACCAGCGCTGTTCGTGGAGTTGGCAAAGAGGGAGAAGGTTACTGCAGCATCACCGTCATAAGCAAGGACCAGGGTGCGGATTGTAAGTGCGTGGATTTTTGTTTTGGAAGAGTTGCTCATCGTGGAAGATCGATGTGAATGACGATCGCTCCAAGGAACAGTGTAATCAAACGTTTTCACGTTTTCATTACAAATTCAAGTTTTTTTTTAATCAAAGTCGAAGGGTTGCGTATTATTTTGAGGCTGTAGTGATTTGATCGGAGGACGCTGTCAGATCCTTACGCTGCAGATTTGAAACTCTTCTCCGTCTCTTAGCCTGGAAGTTACATTCATTTTTCATTCTTTTGGTTGCCATCACCATATTTCAGTAACAGGAAAATTGGGTTCTCTCGAGAAGTCATCATGTCGAAAAACATCAACAACATTTTGGATTCCATTGGATCGTTCTTCGGATCGGGCGATAACCTTCCATGGACAGATGCGGAAATTATCGCTAACTGTGAGCGTGAAGTTGTTGGAAAAGGAGACGGTCTCTCAAAAGGCACATGTAACACTGACAGCGTAATGAGGTTATCATGGGCGCTGGTACATTCACGGCGTCCTGCAGATGTTCAAAGAGGGATAGCAATGTTGGAAGCTGCCTTAGATAGAGATGGTGGCCCTTTGCAGAGAAGGGAGATACTTTATCTTCTTGCAGTAGGTCACGACAGAGCAGAAGATTTTCCAAGGAGCAGACTATGTATAGACCAAGCATTACAGATAGCTCTAGACTTCAGGCAAGCATTGACACTGAGGAAAGTACTTGAAGAGAAAATTACAAAAGATGGGGTGATTGGCATAGGTATTGCGGTCACTGCAGTAGGATTAGTTGCTGGTGGGATTGCAGCAGCTTTGCCACGGTAAAATGTCGTATTTGTGAAAATATCGTATTTATAAATGTTTTGAAATTTGAAGCATTGAGCCTAGCTAACTCAATGGAGTGGTTTTGTTAGAATTAGCTACTCTAACAAATCGCCCAGGTGAATTCAAGACACCAATTAGACGAGAAAAAGAAAGCGGATGCGAAGATACTCTGTGGTAGATAGTAAGACTGAAGTGTAACAAATATTATTTTTGTGCAACAGCCCAACAACGACACTGAAAATTAAAGGATGATGGACATATAGGTGAAAGTTTGTGTGAATTAGTGTGGGTTTCTTAGAATAGACTTTTGATGATGAGTCACTCAGTTGAATGGTAAGCAAGTCTAGGATGGTTTTGTAGTGGTCATTTTATGTACCTGGTAACTCCAAGAGATGGAGTATGTACACCTTATAAAGGTATGTGTATCCCCGTAAAAGTTTGTGGTCATCTCAAAACCACTTTGTAACTACAGGTTCATGGTCAACCAGAAACCATTTTGCAGTGTCAGTTTGTGGTCAGCTAGAAACCGCGTATAATAGTGAAGCAGACTGGAAATAGGTCTATGTCAGTGTTTGCCACTGATGAAGAGCATGGTTACGGGTCATCCGATAAAACCCAGGAAGAGCATGGTTACGGGTCATCCGATAAAACCCACGTTGGAGGGGGATCTGTAGATACAGGTACATGTATGCAGTGATAATGGTTGACAGAACCATGTATACGAAGGACATCCTACGAGACCAGCGGTTGCAGCGGTTGGTACCCATGCATTCCGGTGGATGGTTGCTCCTTTATATGGACGTCGACATATTCTTTGTTATGTTTGATCACAACTAGATTTTGCGAAGTGATATCGAGACAAGTAGTCATTAAGGGGGTGTGTTAGAATGTGTAATTACTACTTGTCCAGTTGTGACTCTCTATGAATAGAGTCTGTTCCTATTTCCTAGGTTAGCTAAAACTAGTTTCCTTATTTGGTGTGAGGTTGAGATATTCCCTCAACCAACTTATTGTACGTCCAAGATAGATTTCCTATCTTGAGACTAATTCTTGTATAAATGTGTGTAATCTATTTTATCAATAATATAGTTTTGCAGATTAAGAGTTTATTTGCATATTTCTCTTCTGAGTCAAGTTAGAGGAGTCCAACCAGTGTCAACAAAAGGATGAGTCCCCATAATCTTAGCTCGTAGCGATCCTCTGTTAGTTCCTCCTCCGTTCGATCTGATCCCCTCTCCTGTTCGCTGGATGTTTCAATTGATATTACATTAAGGGATTTGAAAAAGTAGGAGATAAAGTATATTATTAATTAGTATTACATTAATTCTAGTACAAGGGGGATTTTAAAAAGTGAATGATAAAGTATATTAGTAAAGTACAAAGTCATCTACTCAAAATTCTATACATTTAAATTAAAATAAGTATTAACTATAATTATAAAGATGGACTCTCGTCCTGTGGCAAAACGTGCTTTCAACTTTGGCCTTTTTGTTGTTTTTTTCATAGGACCAAAGTCTATTAAAAACAACTGGTGTAGGCTTCCAATCAATTACACGTAGGTTTTGAATCAATTACTTATGAAAATTCTACTCCGTGGTTATAAGAGTGTTTACAATCTTCTATAACATATTATTTTAATAGTTTTTTTTACAGCTCAATGACATTAAGGAACATTTGATTAGGATACACAATTAATTCAGCTTCAAGATCACATTAAGGAACATTTGATTAGGATACACAATTACTTCAGCTTCAACATCATAAGGAAGTGATACTAATGATAATATACTGAAGTGATATTAATGTTGATATATTGAAGCTTGAAGCCCTTCACAGTTCTTCGATAACCTTTTGAAGCTCTTTTTGATGCAATATTCATTATTTTAGTAAGGTATCATTATAAAAAAGTGGTTATGTTTATTTTATTCACTTTGTTGAAAACCATAAAATTTCTAGACATAAATGAGATAAAATTAAAAATTAAATCTAGAAATGAAAAGAACATTGGAATTTAATACGATTCATATTACAACTTCAAAAAGAGAACATTGGAATTTAATAGGAGTCATATTACAACTTCAAAAAGAAAGAATACAAGATTCAATAATCAATGGCAAGGAAGGGAGGGTTTTACTATCTCTAAAATAAGACAAATGAAATGAGTATGCAAAGTGAAAGAAAACGAGAAAACTCAGAAAAATTAAAAATTAGCCATAATGCCTCTAAAGGTATAAAATAATTTATAAGTTAAATATTCAATTAAATCACATAACATATAAAATATATTTTTCTCTATACTACTCTTTCCTATGTTACCTTCCTATATTATCTATTTTATTGCTTTACAGTGTTTCCTTTGCAACATATGGTGTAATTGTTAGTTAAATTTTTTTAAAACGTAACTATAAATATCATTAACTAATATGGATATTCATACACTTTAAATTCGATTAAATTTACATTGGTTAAATATGGCAATTTAATATTAAATTTATATTACCCATTAAATTTAATTTATAAATAATTTAATTTATATTTTATAATATTCAAATTGAATGGTAGTTTTACCTCTTTAATTTGAATTTCATCTAAGCATTAAATTTTCTTGTGTGCTAAATTTAACGATGTATAGCCATTTGAAGAATCTAATTTCCCTTCCAGACTTTTTTCAAAAGATATATTCCAATGACATATAAACTCATGTGTTGGTGATTTTATTGTGTATAATATATTTTTGGCTTTATTATAAGGATTGAGATATTTTAGATATTTTACTTCATTTTACATTAGTAATTTTTTTATTAGGATCAAAATCATCATTTAAAAACATATTTTATTTTACTCTTCCATAAATTGATTTAAGGAATATAGTTAAAAAAATAAGTCGAAAAAGAAAAATATTTTCAACCAAAAAGATCAAAATAATAATAATATGATTTTTAGATAGTTCATGTTCTCATTTTGAAGTGATATGGCCTTCCAAAATGCAAACCTACTCTTTTATGTTTGATCTCCAATAATTTTTATATTTTATTTCTATTTGAAATATGGAATTATAAATATTTGGAGATCTCTAAAACATATAAGGTGTTTGAATGAACAAAACCTATCTTGGAGGGATTCTAGTTATTGGACACATGGAATCACATAAGGAAATTGAGAAAGTAATATGTTATTTTCGAATAATTAATTATACATTTTGTTTTTGTTATATCTATGCTAGAATTTCTCTACTCTCTAAGCCTCACTCTTAATATATTTTTGGCCAAAAGAGTAGAGAGAAATATAAAAAAAAAAAAATTTTTAACATGATTTCCATAAGCATACTAGACCTATTTCCCAAAATACAAACAATACAAAAAAAAGGCTAGGAGTAACCATATTGAGTTGGATGCTTCATCGCTTGAGAGTTGGCAGGGATGATGGGAGGAGGTCACCCATAATGCACATGGTAAAAAACATGAGTGAGTCTCACTTCAATTTCATCAAGCCTATCATTAGACCTACCTTTGTTGACTCGGATGAATTAAAGTGAGGCATTCCAGAGTTTTTCCCTACGAAAATTACAAATAATTTATGTAAGAATCTAGCTCATTTCTATCATCATACCTATGCTCTCGGAGAATGCCCAGACTAGCATGTACATATAACAATATGATCATCAATAGAGGCCAAAAATGGTAGTTTCACCACATTTCCTAGCAAAAAAGCACGGTCCTGGGAAAGCTCACCCTCAAGAATCGCATCCTCCTCTACATGCTCCTCCTCCCACTCAGATGGGTCCCTAGTTTGGTCGTAGTGACCAACTCCTCTCCTATCCCTCCGTCTATGATGCATCATACAAGTCTGTATCGAGTTCACAATGATTATCCCATCTTGCCCACTAGATCATCCGAGGGGAGGGACCACCCTCGCCCCACTACACACAATATTCATACAGGTTGGATCGACCATCACTTGGACTTGGCACTGCTACTATTCGAGAGGAAGTCCTCCATTGAACACACATGTATTAGAAACCACTGTGCACTCCAACATCGATGGTTCAATGCAATACCTACATCAGAAGGGAAGATGGTTGAGGAGGGCTTGAAAATTAACCTATCTAGAAACTACAAACACGAAACAAAGATTGGAATGACAACACAAACCAAAATTCTATCACCCAAACCCCAAATACCTCATGAGAAAAGAAGAATTATCTGTAAGAAAACTTTGGTGGGAAAATCTATCAACCAAACACCAAATACCTCTTGAGAAAAGAAGAATTATCTTTAAGAAAACTTTAGTGGCAACACCTGCTTGGGCATAGTCACAATCCTTGTCTCATGAATACCACACAATTTGAAATTTCACCAAGGTCTCAGACAAAGAGCCTCATTCTGTCCCTCACAAGTTCCTCCAGACCTAATTCCGCCTAGACCAATGTGCATGCATAGGTGAAGGGCCTCTGAACACTCATCTGTCTTCAAGCCTATAAACCTTAATCCCATACCCAACATCTAAATGAAGCAGACAACTAATAAATCACATTTTCTATAACACTCGGCCACTTTCTCGACACCTTATCTCCCTTCGTGGAATTTGGATACACACGTCATGTCACTTAGGTGGAGTCGCCTGCACCATGGTCCCGTACTTCAATATTGATCACCACACGTGTGTATCCTAATACACACCTTAATTGACGATATCATTTAGAAATTTTAAAATAAATAATATTTTTAATATAATTGTGTATATAATAATTTAAATTGATATATTTATAAGGTGAGAATTATGAGTAATATCATTTTATTCAAAAATCTAAAAAAAACTTAGACTATTTAAATTGTCCATTTCAATAATTATTGAGATCTTTATATTATAATTATTATTATTTAAATTTTTTAGTTAAATGAAAATCTTACTTGATATTATATATATATATATATATATATATATATATTAATTTACTTAAATTTAAATATAAATAATAATAATAATACCTATCAATTAAAAAAACTATAAATTTTTATTTCAAAAGTATTAAAAAAATTCAAATCCGTCATAGAAAATCGTAGCAATAGAAACCTTAGAAAGGATGAATAACGAAACAAGCGAATAGAAATACATTAAAGAAGATCCACCCTTTTCTAATCGAGGCATCCGTCCACGTGATCGGATTGTGGGTTCAGATATGACCGTTGGACTTGTGACGTCGTGATAGCCGTGTGCGTATATATGAGTATCCTTTTAGTAAATTTGATACTATTTTAGAGATCATTTATGTCAGTAACGTTTTGATTGCGGGTTCAGACATGACCGTTAGACTTATGACCGTTAGACTTGTGACCTGGGGATAACATTGTGGGTTCAGATATGACCGTTAGACTTGTGACTTAGTGATAGCCTGTGCTTTAAACTTGTGACTTAGTGATAGCCATACGCGTTTATATGAGGATTGTTTTGGTAAATTTGATACTATTTTAGAGATCGTGTATATGAGTATCCGTTTGGTAAAATAGTAAAAATACTATTTTCGAGATGTGTAAATTAAATATTTATAAGTAAATTTTTGTAGTTAAGAATTTTGTAATTTAATTTATATATTAATTTTTTATGATTAATATTAATAATAATATTATTTTTTTCTAAAGTTATTTTTGTTTTTAGTTAGATCTCTGGCTTGAGAAAGTGTTATTTATGAGCACTTAAGTCATCAAAATCAGGGAAAAATGGTTTGGTTCATGAAAAGCTAAGCGAAAAAGGAAAGTGTACATAATAAAATTAAATTCAACCAAATAAAAAAAAAATATATGTAAAACAACAAAGAAGATATATGTCAAACCCTAATCTCCAACAAAAAAATATATATGTCAAATAATACACTCTCACATGTTAGATAAATGATGGTTTCATGGAACACTAAGCAAAGAGGAGAGCGCAAAGAAAAAAATAAAAAATTCAACCAAATAAACATAAAAATACACTCAGAATAATTTTAGAGCTCTATGTTCTACGGCTATGGCGAAATTCAAGATTCTTATCGTTTAAATTCACCATTTGCTTAAATTTATACGATTCAAAGGAACAACGGTCAAATTTAAATCTGGTTACTATACAAAATGTTAAATTTGTATTTAAATTTGCCATATTTTTCTTTTTCAAATTCAAATCCAAATTCACTTTCACCTTAAATTGCACATTAAATTTAATAACGTCTAAAATCTACATTGATTTTATAAATTATATTTGTTTAATAATTCAGAATAATTTGAATTTGCTTTAAGCATTCAACTTAATTCTATTTTTAAAACCATTAAATTTAATTAATTGTTAATTTTTTTCAACACTAGATGTGTTTGAAACGTTAGCTTAAAAATAAATTCATATCTAACCATTTAATTATATTAGATATTATTTTTGGAATTGTTAGTAAGTTATTGTCCTAAGATTTTCAAAAGATATTACTATTAATGTGTGGGAGGTTTTGACTTGTCGTGGTCTACGGTATTTATATTTAAGGAGAAAAATGGTTTTGCAGTGTTTATGAATAAATTATTTAGGTTGAGCCATTGAAGCTCATACCAGGATCTCCCACAGATAGCATTTGCGTATGCAGGATTTTGGCTGCCGTCGTCCAGCCTGTTTTTTTTGTCTCTCTTGGTAACCACAGTGGTGTTCATCTACATTTTTTTAAGCCTACGACCCAATCTATTTGGTTCAGTGGTGTTTTCTGACCGGTTCTTTCTATGCAAGAATAACCGCAATGATGGTGGAAAATTTCAGCTAGACCTTGACTGCCATGATGCTCTGAAAATAGTAATGGATCTCGAGAACATTATTCTCATAAGGGAAATTTGGTTGTTGATATTTGAAGTCAAATATCTTAAGGACTATCTTTCCTTTGGGATCCTTGCGAAAGGTGAAGATCCATGATTATATGTTATTGCTTTCGACTGCACCCAGATCGCGCAATGTTGATCTATGCCCCAAATTCGCAATGCGTTTCTTCACATTCCCTCGAACCCTTTGCCCTTTGTTGCCCATGGAGTATGGTAAGAGGACCGATTTGGGTCTAGAGTTATGGAGCGAAGGGGTTTTCAAAATAAACATGCCCGTTCATGAGTATTTTCATCCACATCTAGTAGCGACGACGTCCTTTACCAAAATTTTGCCAAATCCGCAGAGGGGAGATTGATCCTTAAGCTGTGGATTTGGTACTTGAGGTGAAGTAGAAGATCGAAAAGAGAATGAGTATCCCAAGGAATTTCAAAATATGATTTATCAGAGTAGATATCTGCAAGATGAATTTATAGTACAGGATTACATCATTAAATGAAACTTCTCTATCATCATTAATTTGCCACTATGAGGAGGTTTTCCTGGTCACAATACCACTAAAGGGCACTACATAGAAATGATGAGTCCCAAAACAAATCTGATACAAATATCAACATTCTTGTACATTACATTATAGAATATATTTGGTAATGGAAATAAACATTCCACAAGTTACAGAATGGTTTTATGTCCTTCAATTCCTAGCCAAAACTAGTGGATCTACATCATTTGGTATACTAACATTAGATCTCAAATTATTTAATCCATCTATGTTCTAGGTTTTTTTGTTTTGTTGTAAAATTTTCTAACGTACATGTCTTTAAGCATGACATCTACAAAACGCGTCTTCAATCCAAAAATAAAACCCAAAAGTCATATGCAAGGAGCTCCCATGGATAGAGGGGATTAGCAGAAGGGATTAGCACATTAGCCGAAACTTCCATAGTTCAAACACAGCAAACTGCAGCGCCTCTTTCCGAAAGAGAGATGTGAGAAATTAAGAGGCCCCAACATTTGAGAATTCAGAGTGAGCAAAAGAGGTCTCTGATAAAGAAGTATAGAATTAAATAAAGATTATGCAAGAAAATCAAATAGAAATTTCAAATGCCATTCCCAATAAAGATTGTAAAAACATTAGAAAATGGTAAT
The DNA here is from genome assembly GCA_034641835.2 of Pinus albicaulis. Taxonomy (NCBI): domain Eukaryota; kingdom Viridiplantae; phylum Streptophyta; class Pinopsida; order Pinales; family Pinaceae; genus Pinus; species Pinus albicaulis. Next base: position 27,315 of record JAXQQM020082397.1, read on the forward strand.
TAAATGTCCTTACACTTCATCCCAAAATGTAATTTTTTATAATTTTTTTTGGGCTTTGGTCTTTATTTATATCTCTTCATAAGAACCTCTATTGTCTTGGAAGTGTTTTTATACGAGCTTTGGGATTAATTTTTCTTAACATTGATTTTGGATAACATGTTTGGATGATCATAAACATTTGCAAAATATAATTTTATCCTTGTTTTTTCAAATTAATAAAATAATTTAAAATTTTATTAAAATAAAAATGTTCAATATTTACTTTAGAATCATCTTATTAAACCACATAAATCAAATCATAATTAATTATAAAAAAAATTATTATTTCCTAAAGAGGAAAAAATTACAAATTAAGTCAGTAATATTTAATTTTAATTTTAATATTATTATAATACTAAAACGATTTATTATAACTAATTAAATCTTATATTCAGAGACCAGGGAGATTAAGAGAGCGCACATATCGGGAATTAAAAGTCAACTAAATGACAAAGGAAATGCGGTGAGATATTCTCCTCACTTGATAGTAAATCAAAACATTCCTAGCCTTTGACTTTAACTTTGTTTTTAAATATAACCGTTGACACGCAAATTTACATCCACGTAGTGTATACAACGCTAAATTTCAAATTTATTTGAGCAAGAAACTTAAATTTAATTTACACATTAAATGTGCCAATTTAAATTTGTCTCAAACGTTCAATCTAATTTAATTAATTTTACATTATCAATCAAATATAATTAAATCTAAAATTTGCTGTCAACATACATTAAGTAAACATTAGAATAACGCCATATTACATAAAAATTCTCAAAAGTTACTTTTCCTATAAGATATAAGCTTATAAGTATCTAATATGCGAGGCATTTTCAGTTTGCATTATATCATCTTTAACTCATTATAGGTGAGAGAAGTTTGTTTCCTATATAATTTTGATTTGAAGATGTATTATTATTTAATTTGTTACTCCATCGTGATGCTTTTTTATATTTAATTATAGTTATATTTTAGAGGCTTGAGTTATATTTTTATTATTATTTTTAGAGGTATTATAATTAATTATTGATAAAATGTTGTTATATAATTTACATTTAAAAATAACATGTGTATTAAAAGAAAAATTAATAACAAAACAATATAAGTACACATAAATAAAATAAAAAACTATTAAACTTAAAAAAAAAAAAAAATGTATCTAAAGCCTCTAAAAAAATAAAATAATATTTCTTAAAATAAAAATTAATAGAAAAAAAATCTAAGATGACATAAATAAAATACTTAAATTTCCATTTTAATATGATGGAGATATGTAATTTCTCACTGCTGAATATGGAGTTGACACATAAAATGTAAAAACAATGTTATTGATATTATATCAGCTATAAATCATTATGTGTTCAATTGACATGTAACATTTAAAACAAAAATATATTAATAGAAATAATGATTTTAGTGTCACCTGAAATAAAATATTTAAATGTCCATATTAAATAATATCATTTTATATGAACTTTTTATACATAAATAATTTATATGTAGTATATATATATAATTTAGAATTTATTAATAATAAAAGAAGGTTTAATATGATTTGTAAATCAAGTATTTTAATATTCAGGTTGAGTAAAATATTTTAACACTAAATAATTAAAGAATAAGAGTTTGAGAGAGTTCTTATTTCACTAATAGTGTTTTCTAATTCAAGGTATAAACAAGATATGTAATTTCTGAAATTTGTATATATACCATAGGTATGAATATTAACACTCACAAAACAAAAGTTATGATTATCAATTATGCTACAAATATAATCATCCAATGCATTTGTTTCTAACAATTAAATCAATGGCCTTGCTATATATCCAAATTTACTATAGAATTCATAAGTCTCGTCTTATGCATGTAGTACCATTTAATTTAAGCTACTTACCCATAAACAAAAATTATTTTTCAAAATATACATGAACCATGGAATACTTTCGACAGAAATGCATCTAACGATTTTAAAAGTAAATGTTGACGATGGTTTATTTTTTTAATTTATGCACTCAATTCTATGCGAAAGGAAAATGAATTTTACTTTTGAGAAATTTCATTACTGGTTGCTTTTTAAATGTATGTTGACAATATTATACTAATTGAAAATTACAGCAATTAACTGTTTCACCACTTTGGCAACTCGTTTTTTACTATTGCAGTGACTCGATGGCTCAATTTTGCATCAAATTTTTTGGTTGAGCATTGTGGCAACTTGTTGGTTGAGCGTTGTGGAAACTTGTTGAATCAAACTTGCTGAAAATCATTGGTTAACAGTTGTAACAACTCGCTCGTTGAGCATTACAGAAACTCGCTGGTTCATCATTGCAACAACTTTCTGGGTCACTATTGCAACAACTTGTCTCATCACCATTGAAGCAACTCTTTGGGTCACAAAATTGTAAAGAAAGTCAAATGAGAAACAATAATTTCCCTTGGAGTGCAACACCCTAAAGAAAATATCATATTTTCTATAAAGTATTTAAATTGGTCTGAAGTACATTGAAATAACATGTAGATTGATTGGATTGAAAAAATCCCTACACATAGAATTCTAAACTTTATTAAAGGAGAGGAAATGGACCTAGATGCTCAATGTTCTTTCTACCAGGTACAAAATAAATGGTCAAGATCAAGGCCTACTACTTCCGTCTGATATGAAGTGTCAAGTTTTTAGAAATGCATTTTTTAGATGTTGGTATTAACAATGTTCGATCACTTGTCATATGTATTGACCTTCCAAACAATCTTATGCAACTATCCTTTTTCATATGGCCTGAGCATAGAAGAGGAAAAAATGAAATGAAGTGAAGATCCTTATTTGTGGAAAAGTGGGGTTTCCAATGCCATTTCATTTTAAAAATTATGGTTCAGATTCATGACGTAGAGATAATAACATATAACATGTATGAAAATGAATATATCTAGGGATGGCCTTGTCATTTCAAACATGACACTTCAGGTGATGCTAGATCCTTGCATCAATTTTTTTTATCAAGGGACATGATTTCCTATGTAGAGATTTCTTTTCTTCTTTAAACGGTCGATGGAATCGGTTTGTAAAATGCATGTTAAGAAAGATGTCGATATCGATGCCAAAAATTGAGATTAGGATTTATTTTTGTGCAGGAAATATGTTGTTAACATCTATAATCGTCTAATGAAAGGAAATTATAAGTTGCATAAGAAGGACGAAATGATTGTGAAGCTTTGGTACAAAAAAAAATGAGGATGATTTTTTCTTTTATCAAAAGTCGAACGGTGGAGAGATCCACTTTATATTTTGAATTCAAATGAAGTGGATGTTGGGGACCATGGTTAATTTATCTAAAAATATCTTGATAGCCATGGATTTAACATTAAAAAAAAATTAATATTGGGTGAGTGTATTAATAATGATTTATCTAGTACAATAATTTGATCTGTAGTGATTAATAATTATTAATGAGGTAAATTTGACTTCATATGTTTTTTGGATGTGATATTATCAATTGTACATAGTCATGGTGTTTCATGAGCAACAATGTGGAGTGCGAGTTTCATCGATGGTCGCATCATGTAATGCATCACAATACATTTCACTAGGGTTGGAGCACCTCATGCATAGGTGTCATAAAGTTGATCGTACTTGGAAAATTAATTCCTTCATGGTTGATGATGCATTAGTTGAAATTAGTGTTATAAGGTAACTTAAATTTTTTTATTATATACTACAACTTATATTTATTCTAAAAATAATGGACTTGAAATGAATTGAATCTGGCAAGAGAATCAGAAGGTTCAATTTTATCTTGTGTGTTTGCCACATACATTGAGCATGGCTAAAAAATTTGAATCGATTTCCAAGTAGTCCAAAAATCGAAAAAGAGATGTTTATTCATTTGGGTTTTATTATGAGAGATTGTTCTAGTGAGGAAGTGAGCATTGAAATTAATGCGTTTTTCAATAACTTTTCTAGTGAGGAAATTTTTTTACACTATTTCCAAAAGAATTTGGTTGTCAGTGACAATATTTATAACTTTAAATTCTCTTTCTTACATTTATCTGTTATGTTTTCATACACACGAAATATATTCATCAACCCAACTTTTAACAATTACATATGTGGGTAAAAGGCTTTAGGAATTTTCCATGCAAATAAGGAAACAAACAATGTTATGGAGTCATATCAATGTTACATAAAGGCATACATTCTATTTTATAGAAGAAATAAATGTGCCCATAGGATGGATTGGGTGATATATATTATTTTAACAAATTTTGAACCCTGTTATCACTTTAATGAAATTCTAAAAAAGGAAGGATATTTGAATAATTACGAAAAAGAGAAAAAAACTAAATCTTCAATAGAAAAATAAAGAATAATTCTAAATAGTGATTGCAACCCTCATGAGAAAATATTTCATTATTTTTGGTTGAGGATCCAATCTGCAGCTAATAAGAAATGTCTTGTCACTTTTCATCGCACAATTTTCATAACTTGTGATTTCCCATGGTCTGTTGGTGGCAACATTTGCAAGCATGCCATAAAGGTGGGTTGGTGGTGTTTTTTTTCAATGGCTTTAGACCAACTAAATCGTTAGAGCACAAATGATTCACAAAATCACCCCTTCTAAGAGAAATATAAAGGCAACGGATCTTGCTAATGATGTAGACATAGTTGCCACAGATAGTCACAATGTTGATGTAAATGTTGAAGGACTTGAGTTGGGCAAAGAGGATTTATTTAGGTACTTAGACATTCTTCAAAATAGTCCTCCATTAAATAGTTGATTGCCTTGGTTAAAAAGATGTTAGATGACACTAACAATCTTCATATTATGGGTTATCAAGTCAAATGTAGGTTGGGTGCTTTTGAGTCATATTTGAAGATGATGAAGAGTTTCCTCGGGCCAAAAAAATAATGCATGATTGGAAATTGATTTCAATGTCACTGCATATGAAGATTAACCATTTGAGTTTGAAGAACTCAACAAGTGAGGTCGCCCTAGCTCCAACAATGTATGATTTTCTAGGTTTGTTGTGATATATTTTTTTCAGAATTGATTTTAATATTTATTATTGCAATACATGTATTTAATGTATTATTTTTTATTGAATATGTTCATGTTGTTTGATAGATGGTGAGCTTATGTTTGTTGATTTGGAAAATTTGTCCCAATTTTCAATTAAGGTCAGTAAATCACTCCATAAATTTACATTCATGCTTCCAATACATTCATATTTTAGTATGTTACAAAATATAACTTTCACATGGTTGTTATATACATGTTTTATGCTTGCATATAGGATTTATGCTTGCATACATTGGTGTTCTGCATTTTTATTTTCTTCCAGATAAAATCCTTCTTCACTATAATGACCTAAATTTTATATGGTCTTTGAATTATGAAAAAAATAAATTTTACTGAATAATTTGTCAATATCCAGGTCATCTGTAAAATATATTCCATTCTTCTCAAGGGTGCTTTGCTCCTTTGACTTCCAAGAATAAACCGAGAGGATGGATTGACCCAAAAGTTTCAAATGAATCTACAAAATCTTCAACAAACCAATGAGATAGCCCTCAAACCCAAAAATACTCTAAAAATAAGCATTTAGTTTCATCTTAGCCATATCTCGTACCATCACGTCCTTTGGATGTTATTTTTCACCACTCAAACAATCCCACAAGAGACAAAACTATGGATTTCGAATCAAGGTATTTTTAAGGATTTATTATTTTTCGTATACATAGTATTGTAGGGGATTATTCTAATTTGAAAATTCATATCTATAGAATGTTTAGAAAAATTTTCAATAAAATAACATATCATTTACTATTCAATTTATTCATATAAATGTAAAAAATAAGCTAATTTTTTTTAACAAAAATGATGAATATGTTTTTTTAGAAAATGTCCAAAAATTATACCATTTGTTCAACACTGCACCTAAAAGTTTCCCTAATTAACATCGTCAATAACTAGACACGAATGTTTCTAGGAACCAGATCATTAAGATATCGATAGAGAATAAAATACAAATGCAGACCACCCATAATTAGATTCAACTCAGGAAAACAAAATTATTGTATCATTTTCTTATTTTCAGGACACCTCCTGAGGGTGCAAGGTGGATAGATGTCTATAATAAAAGAGAATAAAAAATCCTCATATAGATCCATGATCATCCTTTGTTTCATCACCGACTATAAAAGTATTTTATGCATTAAGTAGTGAAACCATAAAAATAATAAATTTATTGGTGAGTATCATTCTTAACCATGATATAAAAATTGATCCAATTAGATTTTTGAAGAAATATAAACTAATATACCAAAAAAAATAAAAGTAAAGATAATCTTCTCTTAAATGATTCAATAGTGAATTAACATGGTAGTGAATTAACGTGTTCTATTAGAAAGAAAACAATAAGGGTCTCTATCATAATGGAAAGAAAACCCTTTATTTTCAAATAACGAGTTCTCTATTGTGTCATTTCATAAAATATTGTGTCATTTCATAAAATAAAAATAGAACGATGAACCTTTGAGATGGTACAGTGTTAAATTTGGATGCTTTTAAATAATTCTTAATAATTTATAAAGTAAATTTATACAAATATCTAGTTGAAAGGAAAAAAATTATATATTAATAAGAATAAGAATAAAGAGGATTTGATTATTTTGTGTGGACAAATTCTATTAAGGCGCTTAATGACTTATCTAATTTATCTTCAAAGTTTGTATTAGAATCTTATTTAAAATAACTATTGACCCCATAAAGTCACTATAATGTACACTTAATTTCCGAAATGTTCTCATAAATAAATTAATTTTTATTTTGGATTTGGAATAGAATGAATTGATAGAATTGCAATTGGATGTTATTTGTATATCACAACATTTACTTTCAGTTGGGTGTTACGTTAATTTATGTATTGACTTTATTGGGTGAAATCTCTATTACAATTTTGAATTTATTGTTTATCTGGAATTGAATGTTTGCTTTTCTTCGTATTCATTAGAATATTAAGCCTTTTAATATTTCAATTTAGTATTATTATTTTATGAGTGCAATTGAAACACAATAATCATAAATTTTTTCGTGATTTCAGTTCTTTATGAGTGAAACCTAAAATTTACCAAAATAAACTACAATATTTCCTCATTCCACACAAACATGAGTTTAATATAACAATATTCAAGAGATTATCTCTTAACTTCATAATGAATATATATATATATATATTTTTATATGTAATATAATTTAAAAATCTATATAAAATATTCCAAGTAATTTATAAATCTATATAATTTTAATTATTTACTTACTCCTAATCAATAAATCTTCCCTCATTTTAGTGTCAACTACTAACATGCCATTCCACTATCCAATAATTTTTTTCATGAACACGAATTATAAAAAAGTTATTTAATGTCTAAGAATACATGAAATACTCATGGATTCCTTACCCAAGAAAATGATGACTTTAAATAATCAAATTTTTTTCACTATACCCAAATTTTGTTCCTAAATATTCAAAAAAATTATGTAAGATTTAAATGTTAACAACCAACAAGTTAAAAAAAATAAAAATATAAAATTACTTCTCAACGTTTTACATCTTATTCTACCCATATATGCATATATGTCTCTTATCATTTAATGCATCCCATTTATCACTTAACATTAAGATGTCTCATTTGTAAATTAACAAATACATAACTCCTTTTGTCACTTAACATTAAACATGTATTAATATCCTACTTAACATCATAAGACACTCTAAGTTTCTATGCTTGATATGGTGGCATACATTAATGTTCTGCTTAACAACTGTATTCACCTTACTGTTTAACCTATGTTGTATTAATGTGCTGGCGATTTAGTTCTATCATTAATATACCTTAGTCTAAAGCCTAAGGCCACACTATTGCTCCCCATTTTACGAGGATCCTTCTGCAAACTTTCAAATCGACTTTATGTTCCGTCCTGTACTCATAATTATGGAGATCTAATTCTTTAATTGAAATATTTTGTTGATTCGGCATGTACAGTTAGGAAATTAATGTTGTATTTAATCTTTTGTTTTGGAATATCTGCCCCGCTCTGCCCAAGTACTTGCAATGTCATTTGGAAGCCTCCCCACCGTAGATCTGCCCTCCGAAATCCAACGGTGGATCGAGTCTAGGGTTTGGGGCAATGACCTATTCGTTTATGAGAGGTGAGACCTCTGTCTCTGCAACCATCCGACACTTGTGGATTCTACCTCCTGTCCATGGTAAGCGTAATACAGATACCATGGGACGCTTATGGACTTTGCCTCCTCTTCGCAGTAAGGGTAATATAGCTCCATAGTTTTCTGGGACATTTACCTTGGTTAAATGATTTGATACAATGATACATTTACAGGATTCATACTATTTTTCTTCGAGTTCATTCCTGGTTTGTCTCTGTACCTAGATATAATTCTTGGACCTATTTTTATTCAAGGGATGCGGTTTAAACTTTCCGCCCCTTCTCCGGTTTGGATATTCCTTTGCTCACTCTGCTACAACAAAAGAATCACTTCCGAATGGCATAAGGTGAGTCACAGTTTTAGGCTTACCATTTTGTTTTGCATTCGTTTAGTTTATTTCATTCCAAATCTTTGCTATATCAATCATTAGCCCTTGAATCTCATTATTGCACGCTCGCACGATAGAACTTCTACAAGAATCACTTAGGTAAGCTGTCAAATACTACTATTTGTTTTTTATTATTATTATTTTTAAGTGCTTCCTTTTCACGCCTGCTTTTCTGAGCAAGAAAAAAGGATTTTAACCGTATCTTCTCTTCCATGCAGGTAATTCCATTTGAATAGGTTTTATAATGGGGTTTTTCCTTCGACAGTGCTCGGTCTAGTACCTCTGTTAACCATCGTCAACCATCGTCCAACATGTATCTCTTCTATTCGTGACGAGAATTGGGTATCGAGTTCATCGCTAGAATTATTAGCTTCCTTGTGGATTTCCATCTATACAGTTCATGGAAACTTGAACTCTGATCCCGGCTAAGACAGCTATGCATGTCACATTTATATTTGAAATTGATGTAGTTAACTTGCCCCCTTTTGGGCTGTTACGATTTGAGTGTATTCGTGGATATCATGGCACAGCCTAGCCTGCCATTCCTCGAGTTCCACTTTAACTGTCTCTTCTGTCAAATTTTAACTCTAGAATAAATATAATATTTGTTGTTTAATTGTTTGTAATCTTTCTTTTTAAAACCCTGGATTATCTTGTTTTACGTACTATAACATAACTTGGACACTTCTTGTTATAAAAAGATATTTCTTTAAGATTATTCTTCTAAATAAATTTATAACTCTTTTCAGTATTAGATTCTCAGAATGTTAAATAAGAATTTAGTAGAAATTTCCAGCATTTTCAGTTTCTTTAATTTCTCAGAATTGTAAATTTCTACAGCACTTACTTGTTTTCCAGCAATTGGCTCAAGCTGCCTTTTTCTTTGTATTCTGTTAGCAAATCTTGAAATTCATAGCCCGCTACCAAGTGTTCAATTGCTTTTCTTGTTCTTTCAGTTAACAGAGATGATAATTTAAAGAGTATTATTTTTACAGTTTTTTTGCTTAATATTAAATCAATTTTGTCATACATTCTGTATCTATTTCTAATGATCTACATAACAACCCTAGTGGTTCTATCTTACATTTATTCTATTTTCGTAACCAATTAGATGACTGGACCATTTTTGTTCACGTATTATCAGAGGTTGTAGAGAACAACCAACACGAAGCCCTCATCTCAAGGGTATTGTGTTAACAGTTTTCTGTCTTAAATCTTTAACAATGTATCAAACGATTTTGATTGTCTTATTCATCAGAATGAATCGCATGAATATAAATTCCTTTCTTTTCTGCAAATGAATACCGCATCTACCTACATGTTACAGCACATACATTAACATTATTATTCGTAATAACTAAGATTTCCAGCAGTATTAAGGTGACTTATCTGTCTCACTAAATTTCTTACTGATGTTGTTCCTCCCTAAGGTGACTTATTTGTCTCATTAAATTTCTGACTGATGTTGTTCCTCCCTATTTGGAGAGAGGAAATAATGTCTTTGTCTTTCTACTGTGCTCCAAGTCTTAGCTATGCAAATTGACAAAATTACTGGAAGACACCTCTGGACATTCCAGTCCAGTCTTCTATTCCAATTCAAATATCAGAAATCACAGCATTCCACTGGTTATTACCATCTTGGGAATTCATTTTTGCAAATTTCTTTTTCCAATTACCGAACATTACCTCTATTCCTCACTGGTAAAAGCTTTTATCGAGAAAGGTTGCGGTAACTGTTTGAACTGATTTTGTTAAACTTACTCTTAGTTCCTAAATTACTTTTACCATCAGTCTATTATTCTTTTATGGAAATCACTTCCATAATTAATTATATTTAATCAAAATTAATTCCTAATCATAATGTATTATTTCAAAGAAAAAAACAATAACCATAAATATCTTAGTGCCTTAGCATTTAAGCCAAGTGTTACATAAACAACTTAACACATAAATATCCCTGCATTTTTTTTATATCTATATATATAGATACAAATTAGTACATATTCTTAAATACTATACAAGTATAGATGCATAGCTAGAAAGTCTTGAACAAATTTCTACGTTCCTTTCCTTAAATATAATTTCAGAGGTAAAACACACACATATATAATTGTTTTTTACTGTTAACTACTATATAATATAACTATAGAATTGTTTATTTATAATTTATGTCCTTGAAAAACTAGAATTGTACCAAAATTAAATAAAATATTTTTCTAATTAGCTCATCTTTATTTGAGAAGAAATAATTTTTATTTACATGTGCAAATTATTCATCACTCAAGTGTGCGCTCTAATCCGCGCTCTAATCCACAAACTAATATCACTGTCTTAACCATTTGCATGTCAAAACCATTTCATCTTCAAGTCTGTATACTAACGTACAAAATAATATCATTGTGTTAACCATGAGCAAATCCACATGACAATATGATTAGGTTAATCATAAACAAAGACTATATTTTTATATATACATACATTCTCTAATCTACATATAACATATTTCTTCGTTGTAAATCTATTTCTTTTTCAATTATAAAACTTACTACTATTATATATCTTAATCTCTTAGAATTGAATATTTAGAAATTAATAAATTAATATAGCTATGTATGTAAAATTGATAACGCATGCAATTGACTCTTCAAAATTCTAAATTTACAATCAATCTACGATTTTCACTTTCAGTGTAACTATTACAACTTGTATCGTAGAAAAAAAAATACATCTACCCGTAATCAAATAAAATTTCAGATTTACAATCAATCTACGATTTTCACTGTAACTATTACAACTTGAATTGTAGAAAATAAAAATACAACTATTCGTAATTAAATACTTGAGGAATAATGAAGAACCGAACACGTTACTCCCTGCCGCATTTGGTACGATGGGGTGTGGACTTTTTGTTTGCCAGTTATATGTTTTCTTCGATAAAATTTCTGCCTGTTCTACGATTCTGAGAATGTATGAATCACCATCCTCTTTCATCAGTGAGCGAGGTATCTTCTTTCCTTCTCTGTTCACCTTTTTCCATAATAAACAATCATACATTTTGGCCAAAGGATAAAAACAATAAAACAGCGGACACGTGAAAATTTGGAATTTAATTTTAAATTATTGCGTAAATTAGCATGTTGTTCAAGATTTCAATATGATAAAGAGTTTGATTATATTCACTCTATAATGTTTCCCTCCCCTTGCGCTTTTCCCTCCGCTGTTTCTACTATGGTTATACATTTCATGTTATCATTATTTTATTTCATTGTGATTTTCCTAACCTTTCACTTGCCCTTTTGCACTCTGGTCGTGCTCCGGCCTGACCAGTCATGAAAATTCTAAATTCTGTCTGCCTACGTTTTGTGTCTCTCATTTCATTGGTGATGCTTGAGGCTGGTAATGGTGAGGGTGGACAGAAGGAGGCATCTTTTTGTTAAAGGAAGTGATGTGACATTTAGCATGATATCTATCGGATTCCAGGATGGATGATTAGTTTTTTCTATCACAATTCCATCAAATTTAAATTGAAAAATATATTGTGTATAGTATTTATAATTATTAAATTTTGTTTTTTTAAATATATTTAATGTATAACATTTGTAATTATTCAACTTTATTATTTTAAAATTATTTGATGTTTTGTTTGATCATTCTTTTCTATAATTGAAATTGTTTTAATGTATATTTTTCAAAAAATTCATTAAGATTTTGAAAATATTCTATCACCGGCCCCATGGGCAGCCCGCTATCCACTTTAGTCCCAAAGGTTCCGGGTTTAAACCTGGTAAGTCGTCAGTCAAAAATATTCTTATTACCAAAATTTTAAATATATATATATATATATATATATATATATATATCTTAAATTTTATTAAATTTTATTAAATGGAGTTGTTTAATTATATCATAGAACAGCTAGCTCAAAAGACAAGTTTGGACAACTATAATTTAGATTTTCAAAGATTTCTGTCAAAAAATTTTATACTCTTACTAAAATTTCTAAATTATTTTGAGTGTTTTTAGACTACCTATTAATTTTTTAGACTATCTATTAAATTAATTTGAATTAACTTTCTCAATTAAATATTGTTTTTATATCAGACATGAATTTAATTGAATTTAAACAATCTATAATATCGAAATTTAATGTTATGGCACTCGTTAAATTTAAATTTCCCTTAAATTTAAATGTCACTTAAGCATTAAATTTGCTTCACTAACACAACGTTAAATTTAAATTACTTTGATGTTTAGACTTTCGAAGAATTTGATATTTGTCAATGATATATAAACTCGTAACGTGTGGGCGATTTTCTTTCTAATAAAAATGGCATGATATTAATGTTTGTTATATGTATTTCAGATGATTACTTTCCGATTATGTGTATAGCTTTTTTTAGCATCATTTAGAGGTAAGCATGAATATATATAGTATTGCTGATGTTTTTTTATTAAAATTAAAATTATTAGTGAAAATTTAATTTGAATTATTCTAATTATAATTTTATATTTTTGAAATAACAAATTGTTATTTTTAATTTTTAAACTATAAATGTTTTTGTGATAGTTAATTTAAGTGTCAGCTAATGGTTATGTATGTTTGTTAAGACACTAAGACATTTATTTGTTATTTTGTTTGGAAAATATTACATTATGAGTGGAAAATATTTTTTTATTAAATAGAATTAGTTATGGGAGTGATTTCCATAAAGAAAAAAAATAAAAAATAAAAGGATGATGGAAAAAGTATTGCAAGAAACTGAGAGGTAGTTGAACAGAAAGATTTCAAATAGTTACTCCATCCTTTGAGGATAAAGGCATATCCCAGTGAAAAAGCGGGGTTCTGTTCAGTCACTGGAAGGAGGAAATTTGAGAGAAGAATTTCCGAGCTTGTGGTGACCAGTGAAATTGACTAGACTCCTGAGTTTTTTCTAGATTAGAAGACTGGACCGGAACTTCCCGAGGTCTCTTCCGAAACCTCTATCAACTCATATGGCTCAGAACTATGGAATAGAATAGGACGTATTTGCCTCTCTCGAGGTAGGGAGGACAACAAATGTCAGTAATTCAAAAAAAAGATAGATAAGTTTCTCTGCAACTTTTAATCTTAGTTTGGTTATGAATGATAATAGCACTTTAATTGTTATAATATGTAGAAGTTACAGTGCTTAAATTTTGAAAGGAGAAGCTTCTATGTGTGTTTTCTTTTTGGAAAATTAGACAATCAAATAGAAATAAATTTATTACTGAAAATTTTAAGAAAGAGCACTGGTAACATAGAACCCTCGAGATGAAGGCTTCGTGTTGGTTCTCTACAACTATGATAAAACATAGACAGAATGGTCCAGCCATTTTCATTGTTAAAAACAACAGAAAGAAAAAGTACAAGATAGAACACATAAGGCTTAAAAAAAAAAAGGATGTTATGTAGCTAACAGGAGAATAGGCTTAGACTACATAAATACTGAAACTTATATAACAGAACTTGTACTGATAACGTACTTACAGAAGTAGATTCATGCAAACATTACATGTAAATTCAAAGAAATGTGACGAATGAAAATTTCTCCTAAATTTGTAAACAATATTCTCTGTTGACAGTGTACAAGAAAAAAGACCCAGAACATCGTATGGAAGAAATTACCATGTTATATAGATTCTAACTCTAAAATTGAAAGCAACAGAATACAAAAATCTCTATTTCGATTCATCAGAATGGTAAGGTATTTATAAATCGACGAAAGTAAAAAGAATTGAAAAAATAGAACTTATGTTAACAATGCAGGAACAAAAATTTATTCTGAACATAGTCTTAAGAGTCTCTCTGTATTTTATATTAAAAAAGCCCAGAAACATCACATTCATCACCATAAACCCTAGACGACTACAACGATAAAAGAATGATAGTAAACATAAGCCATTACTGGAGGTAAACAAATTCCAGTTTTAGTCTTGTGTAATAGAAAATATGGTATAAACAAGAAATCTGTAGATACAATAAATTAAACTATATTTACACAAAAAGAGTTTAGACATTTAACTATGAATTACTCTAAGCACGTCTCACGCAGTGAGGTAATGAAAATTCAGAGTTAGGCGGTTACCGATTTACAAGAAGCCTCTACAGCGGGACATGTAGCCAGAAATGTAATGTAGCCAGAAATGTACCCAAAATTAACACATCATTGGAAGATCATTAGGCAGATTACAACCCAATGATGATAGAGTTGGAAGGTAAGTTACTCTCTCAACCTGTTTCTATTTTAGTAGAACCAGGTGCAAGTTTAAGTTACGTAAGTCCTAGCTTAGTAGAAATATGTAAATTGAAAAGTCAGAAATTATGAATCCATGGCTGGTAGAGTTAGCCACGCGAGAAAAGAGAAACATTTGTGCCAAAATCCCGAACTGTACACTGGAAATTAGTGAACAACAGCGAACTTTGGACCTGAATATATTACCTCTGGGATCCTACGATGTGCTACTCATCTTGAATTGGTTGGAGAAGCACTGTACGTTAGTGGATTGTAAGGAAAAAGTTATATATTACAGAATGCAAAATGGAACTCGTAAGGAGATTCAAGGACTAGAGAAACCCATAAAAATGCATATATTACAACCTTTCAAATGAGTAAGTGCATGAGGAAAGGATGCAAAATATATGCCATTCAATTGCGTTTTACTAATTCCAAGGATAAGACTCCAATGATGGAAAACATTCCGGTGGTGCAAGATTTTATGGACATATTTCCAGAGATAGTACCAGGAATGGAGGGTATCGCAAATGTGGCATACATCTAATCATGTATGGGTTTGGTCGGGTATTATCGACGGTTCATTGAAGGTTTCTCAAAGATTTCTTTCCAAATTACCTCCTTACAAAGGAAGGGGAAAATATTTAAATTGACGAAGGAGTGTCAAAACTATTTTGAAAGGTTAAAATTGTTATTGACTATAGCTCCAGTATTGAAAGTAGATGATCCCAATAAATAATTTGAAGTCTGCATGGATGCGTGCAAATAAGGATTTGGGGCAATCTTGTTGTAGGAAGGGAAAGTAGTTTCCTATGAATCACAGAAGTTAAAGGAGCATGAGTAACGATACTCAGCTTATGATTTGGAGCAAGCAGTGGTAGTGCATGCAATCCGAGTATAGAGGCACTACTTGTTTGGAAGGAGATTTCCACTGAAAATCAATCATAGCATCTTAACCAATAATTTTAAGAAAGTTGACCTTAATTCTCATAAGGCATGATGAATCCTTTCTTAAGCGAGTTTGACATTGATATGCAGCATGTGAAGGGTAAAGAAAATAGAGTAGAAGATGCAATAAGTAGAAATTTGCATGGTATTTATGAATTTTACTACAATCAGATTGAATGAAAATTTATGGAACAAATAAAAACAGAAAATGAGAAGGATCTTGAATACCAATTTATGTGGCAGAAAACATAGGAGGCCATAAAACAAGAAAAATCTACTGATTACGGAATTAACAAGGATCAGTTTCTAGTTTTCAAGGAGAGGATTTATGTTCCGCCCCGAATGGAATTGAAGGAACTGATCCGGAATGAATACCACCAGAGTAACTATTCTGGATATCCTGGGTATCATAAAATGCTAACAGCAATTAGGAAGAATTACTTTTGGCAGGTATGCGAAGAGATATTGCAGAATATTTGAACAAATGTTTGGAGTGCCAGTGAGTAAAGGTAGAGCATCAACGTCAAACCAGATTGATGCAGAGCATACCAGTGACTGAGTGGAAAAGACACTGAATATCCTTAGACTTTAGTACTGGGTTATGAAAGTCAAAGAAGCACAATGACTCCATTATGGTGGTAGTGGATCGATTAAGTAAAGCATCACATTTCATACCAGTAGAGTCCACTTATAAAATGGTGCAAATAGTAGATATATTTATACGAGAAATTTTTAGGTTGCATGGAATTCCAGAGTCTGTCGTATCTGACAAAGATGTGAAGTTTACTTCAGCATTTCCGAAAACGTTATTTACAGGTTTCGAAACCCAAATTAATTTCAGTACTACCTACCACCCACAGAGAGATGAACAAACTGAGAGAGTGAATCAAATTTTCGAGGACATGTTACGCATGTTTGTAATGCAACAACCAACAAGGTGGGAAGAATATTTGCACTTAGTAGAAATTTCATACAATAACGGTTATCGAGAATCTCTGAAGATGAGTCTGTTTGAAGCATTACACGAGAGAGTGTCAAACTCCTATTAATTGGAGTAGTTTAGAAACAAAGTTAATGCTAGGACCATAAATTCTTGTTAAGATGGAAGAAGAAGTCAGAAAGATCAGGTAAAATTTGAAGGAAAATCAGGATCGACAGAAAGTTTATGCAAATAAGAAAATGACTTATCATGAATTTGAAGTGGGAGCTCATGTGTATGTAAGTACCAAACCAAAGAAAATCATTTTAAGGTGGGCTTCTTGTGCCAAATTGGTTCCCAGGGTTTGTGGGCCTTTCCAAATATTTGAGAGGGTGGGACTTGTGGCTTATCGATTGGCCCTACCCAGTCATATCCATGTACACAACGTATATCATGTATCATTACTAAAATAATACGTACATGACCCAAATAATGTAATCCACTCGAAAAGTATTCAGGTAGGATATATATATATAAAATCTGATTAAAAAAATTGAATTTTATGAGAAATTAATTCAAATATGTTGACTGTAGGTCGAACCAGATGACGATTTTCTGGTTGAACCTCGACGTAGAATCGATCAGAGAGAAATCATGCTCTAGAAGAGAGCCATCACCCAGGCTAATGTGCAGTGGAATCACTTCGGCCTAGATGAAGCTACCTCAGAGGATGAAGGTTTTGTTCGGGGTGCTTACCTAGCACTGTTTGTTGAGTTTGAATGAAACACCAAAGATGGTGTTCACTTTCAGCGGGGGAAGTTGTGACAGCTGGCTTAAGTGCCAACTAATTTTTATGTTATGTTTGTTAAAACACTAAGAAATTTATTTGTTATTTTTCTTGGAAAGTATTACATAATGAGAAAAAATTAAATTTTATTAAATAAAATTAGTTATGGGAGTGATTTCCATAAAGAAAAAAAATAAAAATAAAACACTACTGGAAAAAGTATTCTAAGAAACTGAGAGGTAGTTGAACAAAAAATGTTCAAACAGTTACCCCATCCTCTAAGGAGAAATGGATATCCTAGTGAGGAAGAGGGGTTTTGTTCAGTCACTCGAAGGAGGAAATTTGAGAGAAGAATTCCTAAGATATTTCTGGATTAGAACTCTATATCAAAACGTCCCGAGGTCTCTTCCAGGGCCTCTGTCAACTCATATAGCTCAGAATTGGAGCATGGGGGACAAATGAGGGGGTAGTTTCCTCTCTGGAGGTAGGGAGGATAGCATCAGTCAGTGATTGAAGAAAAAAAAACAAATAACTTTATCTGCCACTGAGAATCTTAGTTTGGTTACGAATGATACTAACAGTTTAATTGTTATAATCTGTAGAAGTTACAGTGTTTAAATTGTGAAAGGAGAAGATTCTATGTATGTTTTCTTTTTGGAAAATAAGACAGTCAGATAGAATTAAATTTATTACAGAAAATTGTAACACAGATAACTGTTAACACAAAACCCTTGAGATGAAGGCTCTGTGTTGGTTTTTCTCTGCAACTATGATAAATCATGGAAAAAATGGTCTGGCCAATTTCATTGCTAAAAACAACAGAAAGAAAAAGTTCAAGATAGAACCCTTAAGGCTAAAAAAAAGGATGTTCTGTTGCTAACAGGGGAATTGGCTCAGACTCTATAAATATTTAACCTGATATAATAGAATTTGTACTGAGATCTTAGTTACAGAGGTAGAGTCATGCAAACATTACATGTAAATTGAAAGCACTGTGAACAATGAAAATTACTCCTAAAACTGTAAACAGTATTCTCTGTTGACAGAGTACAAGAAAGAAGACCCAAAACATCGTATGGAATAAATTACCATGTGCTATAGATTCTAACTCTAAAATTGACAGCGATAGAATACATAAATCTCTATTTTGATTCATCATAATGGTAAGGTACTGCTAAATCGACGAATGTACCAAGCATTGAAAAAATAGAACTTATGTTTTTTTTTTACAAGAACGGTTATGAGATTATATTAGAAAGTGGCCAAACGCTATCCAATATTACAATCTGTCGGGCCTAGCCCTTGGTCTTTCTGCCTTGATCTGATCGTAGATCCCAAGTTTTGGGGATCCATCATTTGTACACGTGACTAGGAAGTCTATCTGTGTTATTTTTCCTAGCTTATACAAACACACAAACTGATGTAAAATGAGTCGAAAAAACATTACAACTTTATGGAATAGAGTCCCACTCCTCAGTTTCGTGAACCAGAAGGGAGCCTTCTGAAAGAAACACCGCCTTGTTGGCTTCTGAATCTGCCTCTTTATTGTTTTCTCTCAAGACATGGAGGAAGCTTACAGTTCTAAAAGCCTTCGCCATGTTTCGAATTCTTAAGATCGCTCTGGACAGTCTAAGATCTGTAGGAGAAGAGTCCTCCACTAGAACTTTGATGATAGACTGAGAATCTCCTATAACACTTAAATCTGTAATCCCGGTGTGCTTTGCTTGCTTAAGGCCCTGCAGAAGTGCCAAGGATTCAGCTTGAACGCTGGTTGAATGCCTGAGGCCCCAAGCATACCTAATCTCAGTAATGCCCTCCTTGTTCTTTATAATTGCTCCTGCCCCGGCCAAACCGGGATTGCCTTTCGCAGCCCCATCGAAGAATAAGCAGTGTCGGGCTTGTCTGGTGAGCAATTCTGAGAGTTCTTGCTTGCTTCCTCTGAATTTCCACTCTTTTATGCTTTTTTGCTGTCTTGTTTCTCCAGAGAAATGAAGACCCAACGAGGCAGCCCAATCTAGATCCTTTTGATTCAAATTGGCTTCCGATAACTTTTCACCCAAATTTTCTTTCCAGAGGTTTTTTACTTTGATGGTGATGAGCTGAGGATTTAGTTTTTCATCTCTAAAAACTCTTCTGTTTCTCTCAACCCAGATTTGCCAGCAGATGAATTTTGGCAAGGAGAACCACGCTGCTTTAAATCTTTCGTTTTTTGGAAGCGTTCTTGGATAACCGCTGTGCCAATTAGCAAATAGGTCTGAAATATGTACAGGTAGATTGAACTCTGTTTTCCAAAAATTCAGGAGGATCTACCATACTGCTCTAGAAAATTTGCATTCCAGAATGATATGTTGGGCACTCTCTTCAGTTTCACTGCATAGGTGACATCTGGATGGGACTTGGAAGCCCTTTTTCTTCAGTTTGTCATCGGTTAAGATTTCTCTGTGGCAAAGCATCCAGCAGAAGATGTCGACCTTTGGCAGAGTATTATGGTGCCACAGCGCCTTCCATACAGCTGGGTCGGGGGCGACATAAGGGCGTTCCTGCAAACAATGATATCCCTGCGCTACTGTATATGAGCTTGATCCGGATCCCCACCCCCGTGCGTCTTGTTTGCCTGTGCGAAGGGGTGATTTACCATGTAGCATAGATAGTAATCGCTGACGGGCATGCGCAAGCTCTGGAGGCACAGGAGGTATGCGCCAACGCTGCCAGGTTCTGTCGGCCCACTGTGATATGTCCCACAGTGATTTGAACCCAACGCGATCCATCCACAGTCTCAACTCATGAAGATCGTTATTCGATGCTAAGGGAGGGTGTTGCATTATACTGTCATCCCAGATCTTAATGTTTCTACCGTTGCCCGGAATCCAGAACGCTCTTTCTTTGATTAGAGCCACTGCTTTGTAACAGCGTTTGACAAAATGCGATCCTGTTGTGGGAAGGGGATTATCCAGAGACCGTTTTCTGTTTCCCCTGAGATATTTCCAGAGGGATCTTTGTGCCCAGCCTGGGTGTGGCGCGATGATTCGCCAGAAGAGCTTGGCCCCCATGGCGATATTCTGAGAGCAGAGGTCTTTGATGTTAAGGCCGCCTTCCATCAACGACTTACAAACTTTCTCCCAACTTAGCAACGGAATTTTTCTATTGTTGAGTTTGCCACCTTTCCAGAAAAACTTGCGGATGTAGGCTTCCATTCTCTTTATGATACCAGTGGGTGCTTAGAGCACAGAGAATTGGAATATGGGAAGACTACTTAGAACAGATTTGATAAGAACAAGTTTGCCTGCGAGGTTTAGCCAAGAGAAACCCCAGGTTTGGAATTTTGCCTTGAATTTGTCCAAAAGAGGGGTCCAATCTTTGCTACGAACCAGAGTGCGAAAGATGGGCAGAGCCAAGTATATAAAGGAGGACCAGCTGAGGGTGGCAAAAAAGCCCAGAATCCTGGAGATGACAGAGAGAGTGTGAGTAGAAATGTTCCAGC
Organism: Pinus albicaulis; assembly: GCA_034641835.2. Classification (NCBI taxonomy): domain Eukaryota; kingdom Viridiplantae; phylum Streptophyta; class Pinopsida; order Pinales; family Pinaceae; genus Pinus; species Pinus albicaulis. The sequence continues at coordinate 48,349 of JAXQQM020082397.1, forward strand.
AGTAGGCTTTACATTTTCCTATGTTTAAGCTGCTTCTTGTAGCATCACTAAAATCCTCTAGAACCTCCTTAAACCTTATGGCAGAGTGCGCTGTGGCAGCCCCCAACAGAAGGGTATCATCTGCGAAAAGAATATGATTTACATTTTTCACACCTCTGGCTATACTTAGCCCCAAAATCTCCTGATCTTCCAATTTCTGATCTAGGAAGAAGCTGAGGGCAGAGACTTGAAGAACGAAGAGCAGCGGAGAGAGGGGACAGCCTTGCCTGAGCCCTCTTGATGCTTTGAAGAAGCCAGCTGCTCTCCCATTCACCAAGGGGGCAATCCATGGGTCAGCAATACTAGCTCGAATCCAATTTACAAACCCAGTCCCAAAACCAAACTTTTTCAAAACTTCCCAAAGGAAACTTTCCTGACACGGTCGAAGGCATTTGCGAGGTCTAATTTGATAACCATACCCTTTTCTTTGCGGAGTTGACTAGAGTGGATAGCCTCTTGCACCAGGATGTAGTTATCGACAATCTGTCTCCCCTGAACAAAACCTCCTTGATTCTCAGGTATGATCACTGGAAGGATGCCTGCTAGCCTGTTTGCAATTACCTTTGTGATTAATTTGTACCCAATGTTGCAGAGAGAGATTGGGCGAAATCTATTACATTATTTTGCACCCTTTTCCTTGGGAATGAGGGCAAGAAAGGCAGAATTAGTGCTGCCCCCAATTTTTTGGCAATTTTGAGATTTCAGGATCATCTTAAAGAGATCTTTCTCAACAATCTGCCAGCAAAATTGGAGGAATCTGGCTGTGAAGCCATCCGGGCCTGGGGCTTTGTCAGGCTCCATACTATCTAGGGCTTCTTTTATTTCTTGGATGGAGATCTTCTTTTCAAGCTGCTGGTTGATAAGAGGGGAGATTCTAGGGGGTATCACCTCCAGAAATTTGGATTTTGGATCAGTCTCTCCCTCTTCTTTATACAGGTTTTGGAAATGATTGTAGGCTGCCTTCTTTATGCTCTCAAAATCTTGATGGATCAGATTGCCATCTTTGATTTCTGCTATAGAATTAAAGCTTTTCCTTGCTTGGGCTTGTTTATGGAAGAAGGCAGAATTTCTATCTCCCGCTTTAAGCCATAAGCTCCTAGATTTCTGCCTCCAATGCTCTTCTTCTGATAGGCAGGCTTTGTGATAGATTTGTTGCAGCTCCTCCTCCTTGTCTAAAACTTCTTTAGTGATTTCTACATCCTCACTTTGAATTTGGTGTTGTTTAAGAATATCTTGGGCCTGCTTTCTTTCGTTTGCAGGAGTGGGAAGACCTTTGGCCCATGTTTTTAGAGCAGCTTTTAATCTTCTGAATTTTTCTTCCCAGATGAAGAAGGGAGAACCCTTCACTGGTAGATTCCAGCGTTCTTGAACCAAGTTCATAAACTCTGGCTCTTTAACCCAAAGAGCATTGAACCTAAATGGAATGGGACCAAGATCTTTGTGACCTGTCATCTCTAACAAAATAGGCTTATGATCTGAAACACTACATGGGAGGATGTGCAGTCTGGATTCTAAACCAAGGAAAAGAAAGGAACTCTGCACCAAGCATCTATCAAGTCTTGCAGCAATATGACCAGGGCCTATTCTCTTATTGGTCCAGGTGTACTTACCGTTATCTGGAGGGGTATCGAGAAGATCCCAGTCCTGCATGAGGTCTTCCACCCACTCCCTTGCTGGGTCCCTTACGATTGTACCTCCTCGCTTTTCATCCGTGCGTAGGGTGAGATTTAGGTCCCCTGCAATGATGATGTTTCCTAGGTTCTCAGTCTCTGCTAGCTGTCTGATGGATTCCCAGCATTCCCTTTTCTCCCCTATGTTATTAGGTGCGTAGACATTGAACAGGCAGATAGTCTCCCTTGAATCTACAGAGTGTAGCTTCAAGAATAGCCAATGGCTATTGTGTGCCTCTGTGACCAGGCTAAATTTGAGGGGGTTCCAGAGAGAGCTCAATCCCCCAGAGGCACCCCTTGATGATACTGCTAGCCCGCTACTTCCCTTCCAGAACTTTTTGCTGATTTGAAGGAACTCTTTGTCCTCCATTTTGGTCTCCTGGATCAGAAGGATGTCCGGGGTTTCTCTTCTGATGAGGCTTCTTACTGCTTCTTCTTTTACTTTACTCCCCAATCCTCTGCAATTCCAGGAGATGGTCTTCATCATTTGTTTCTTTGATGAGGGGCTCCTCTGGAGCCCGGAGCTTGACTTTTAACCGGCTTCGAGTTCTTGCCCAGGAGTTTTTCTAGCGTAGGCTGACTGCCTTGCAGCTTGTCTTTGTAAGTTTCCTGATCTCTCTTTTCTCTTGCAGATTTCCGGCCCCTTGCAGATCTTCTAACTGATGTCTGCGTATCTCCTATTTCTCCCTCTTCCTTAGACTCCTCTGAGTCATGTTCCTCCTCGGAGGCTTCTGTCTGCTTTTCCTTGTTCCTTGCCATGATACTCTCTTCAGGTCTTGATCCTGCTGAGGTCGATTTTTCTGCTGATTTGTCAGGTCTTTCCTCTTCCCTGGGAATTTCTTCCGCAGAGCTTAAGATCTTGTACTTATTTCCTTGGCTTCTTGACGGGGGTAAGTTTTGGGCAGCGGCAGGTTGAGATCCTTGTGCCCCTGATTTCTTGTGATTTATCTTTGATCTCTTTACTTGGTTCCATCCTTCCTCCTTTCCTTTTTCTGCTTCTCCTGTGTTCGGGCATCCTCTAGCAAAATGGCCATAGATGTGGCATTTGCGGCATTTGAACGGGAGCTGCTCGTAATCCAGCACTTGAAGATGTGTCCAGCTACCCACCTTTATTTTGATGGCCTCAAGAAGGCCCACTTCTAGATATACCTCGACGCAGATCCGGGCGCAATCATATTGATCGTTGTTATTGGCTCTGTCTATGAACTTGCCCAATGTGTTGCCTATGTGTTTAAGGGAATCCCAGTTCCAGCAGTGAACCGGTAGGTTAGGAAGCCGAACCCAAACAGGAACTGCCGATGGAACATCCACAGCTGGATCAAAGTCTGGGGTCCATTTATTTAGGTATAGGCCCTGTGGTCCCATGAAATAGGGCCCGTTCCTGAAGATCAGGTCTTTATCCTCCTTGGTATTGAATTCAAACAGGAAGTAGCCTCTTCCAAGAAAATATGAAGTGACTTTGTTCTTGATCAGCGGGATCCAATTCCTGGCAACCCAGCTTTCAGTTGATTTAGGAGAGGGCCAGAGACCCGTGAATTGGCCGACCAGGGCGCGATCTGCAAGAGATAAGGCGACCTGGATCGGCCCCTCCGGAGGTAGGGCTACCTCCGGCACATCGTCGAGCTTTTTAACAAACTTAGAGACGTCAATTTTCTTCCTCTTGGGTAGTGAAGCAATCAAGGAAGAGAAGGCGGCAGAGGCATCTGGAGGAGAAGGCAGAGAGGGCCCTTGTGGCGATCCTTGGATCTCCATAGTCAGCAGAGAGGATCAGTAACTCATCCGACCAGCTTCCGACAAGAGGCGAGGCATCTCCGACACTGAGCAGCTGAAAAAAGCAGGGGCAGATCAGAAGTACAGCTGAGAGTCTGAGGAGCAGATCTAAGAGAGGGCGCTGTTCTGGATGCCCAGCAACGGGATCTGTAGGCAGATACGATCAGATCCAACCAGTATCGAGGCCTCCAGGGTCGAGAGGGCCGAAGTAACTACAAGAAAGGCCGTGGGGGCGGCTCTCTGGCTCTATCTGCTAAGGACGCAGTCAATCCTCGATGTAGAACCTGAAGCAGATCGAATAGGCGCTGATCTGTAAAGCCAGCAACGAGATCTGGAGACAGATCCGTGCTGATCCAATCTGGATCGAGGCCTCTAGGTCCGAGAGGGCCGAAGCACCTGCAAAAGAGGGCAGCGCTCTGTTTCGGCCTGCGCAGCGCATGCAATTTCCCGATCAAAAAAATAGAACTTGTGTTAACAACGCACGAAAAAAAATTTATTTTGAACATAGCCTTAAGAGTCTCTCTGTATTTTATATTCAGTAAGTCTAGAAATATCACATTCAACACCATAAACCCCAAATGACCACAATGATAAAAGAATGATAGTAAACATAAACCATTACTAGAGGTAAAAAAATTCCAGTTTCAGTCTTGTGCAATAGAAAATATGGTACAAACAAGACATATGTAGATGAAGTAAATTAAAATTTATTTACACAACAAGAGTTTAGACGTTTAGCTATGAAATATATCGAGCACGCTCCACACAGTGAGGTAACGAAAATTTGGAAAAACTCATTAAGAATCTACAGTCAAAACCATGAGAAACTGTCGGCAAAAGCCGAGACCCTAAGGTAAAACATTGCTTGAACGTGATTTTTAGACAACGAGATTAAGTAAACACAACTGTCACATATGCAACTACGACATGCCCATTTTGGGTACTGTTCGTGGAGCAAGGTTCAAGATTTAAAGTAGCAGAATTAAGATGGAAAGCTCCATAATGAGCTGAAAATCCTTGCAAACTCGACGGTCCCTTGACCAAGTCACAAGTAGAAAAAACTACCTGATAGAGCCGGTTTAGGAGAAGTTAGAAGAAGTATCAAACCATGCTTGACAAAAATTCTCTGCCACAATGTCAAATGAGGCGATTTTACCTGAAAAAATAAGAAGAAAGAGTGTCAAACAATTTAGCTTCACATACCAGAAATGCTAGAGGAGAAATTGATACAAAAACAAGGCCACCTTACCTATAAGATTTCTTTGCTAGAAACTGAAGTGACAAGCTACAAGTAATACCTTTAAGAATTAATGGTGAGTGTAGCTGTAGAGGCTTGTAGAAACAATCTAAACAATCCCAACACAAATCGACGATGCAGGTAGAGTGTCTCACCGTGGATTTCATCTGCGGCAGCATGGTCCAGGAGAGGATTCCATCCAGAGGAAGGGCTCGAAAACATCATGGTGGCCCTAGACATGAAAATGTTCAAACCTTAGATGTGAATGAGGATGAATTCCAAGGATATAACATCTAAAAAGAATATGAAATCTAAAACCCTATATAAGGTCGACTGTGATAAAATTTTATGCGACAGTAAACATTTTGCCAGAATCTCACAGCAACCATAAACTCACTTACCAAAAGGATTGAGGGCGGAAACCTTATCAATGCTGGGAAGAACCCTGGTGGGGTTTGTGTTGCAGAGGCAGCAAGGCTCTCCTCCAGAGCATGGAGGAGAATCCATGATCACAAAAACTGTTAGGGATAGGAGGTCATTACCATCATAACCCAAAATCAATTCAACTGTTGGATCCTGGGTAGGGTCAGATTGAGAGTGGAGAGATAGTCCATTTGTCCTCCATAATTTAATTTCTAGAACGAAGCAGACTTTCTGATAAACAAAATCAATTGCTAGATTTATCTATGGTGATCTAGTTGTGCAGAAGGGTTAAATAATTGATCAAATAATAGATTCTATGAATGCAAAGTACATGATTATCTAATAAACCGAAAGTACGAATACCTCCAAGCAATCCAAATTGATAGGTTGTCAGTTAATCACATCGAGAAGTGCGAACCCAGAAATTTAACCTTAGGAATAGGGTTGTAGTTTGCATATAATGTACCGATTAAAGTGCAAAATAGTCGTACATCGCAAGTGGATTATAGTTGAGTTTATTGTTAAGTGAATTTAACACAGATAGTTATCAAAGTTGATTGTAATTATATGTAAAAACAATGAAATGAAATCTTTTTTAATGAATATATTGTTGATTGTTACACTTTTATTTTAACTTGAATATATATTCATATTTCTCATATATTTATACATCTTATTTATATAAAATAAATCAATTTAGAATATATAAAATATATTATAATAAATATAAAACCCATAAAAAAGATATAAGAAATAGGCTGGAAACACCAAACACTCGCCAAATTATACTTGAAATCAGACTTGTATTAGGAAAACTTACACTTCTAGATTTTAAACAAACATTAGAATTAAATTTGAAGGTACTTGAAGAGTTAGAGCACTTTGAGATCTTGAAGTGAGATTCAAAATAAAGTCCCAAAAACGAGAACATGTGAAATTATACTTAAATTTAAATTTGAGGGATAAGGCCAATTTGAAGGAATAGAATTCAAACTTGAACAAGAAGGTAGTAGAGAAATAAGCCTCAGCCTCATTGAATGAATGGACTTGTTATTTTTTTGTTCACTGTGACCTTTATCACAGTATCTTTATCGTCGCATCCTTAGTAGAAGAACGATACTGTAATTGATTTCCGAGTATACTGGGATTGATTTCCCACATGCCAGTCCCATATTTGTTGGTTGTAGCATATTTGAACTCCCACGTTGAATTGGATAACTTTGGTGGTGAGTTGATTCATAAATTGTAAATCACTTTAATATATACCTATTGAATTATATCAATTATAGTGGTAAATATAATTATGCTAATTTAAATTTAAGTTATAGACAAAATTATTTCCATAATCATTGAGCAGAACTTTAATCCCTTCTAAGTGTGTCTTTCTGTTCCTTTGCTCCCTCACCGTCTTTTCTGAGGTCCTATGTGTGGTTTTGTCTGTGTGTCGTGTGCAATATGTTTTCTTTGATATTTTCTATGTTTGTTCTATGCTTCTCCAGTTCAATATGCAACAGATATAATTGAGCGATAGGTTTTTTGAGTTCTTCTCTATTAACAGTTTTCCATAATAAACCATTTTATATTTTAGCATAAGTATACGTGACAACACTGTATAAAATAGACAAGTGATAATATTTGGAATTTAATATTTTTAAGATGTTTTTAGACATTGGAGAAGTTAAAATTATGTTTAAATTTTCAATATTGTTATAGTTCGATTATATTATTTCTTTTGTTTCTTTAATCTCTCCCTCTTCTATCTCTTTCTCTGACCTTTTGTAGAATTTCCTTCCATATACATTGCATGACATCACTATATTGCATGATACCATTATGTTCTTTCATTAATCTTTCCCTCTTCTTTTTCGACCCCACTAATCTCTCCATCACCTAGTCCTTTTCTACTTTTGTCGTGTTCGCCTTTACTTCATAGGCAATCACTAAAATTGTATATGTTTCATTGGTTATGCTCAAGGCTGATAAGAAATGGGATGGAAAAAGGCAACATCATTTAACAATTAATAAAACATAGATATGGCATGTAACATGTTTCTGATCTAGTCGAGAATGGGTGACTAGATTTTTTCTTTCTTTTTATCTTCTTCCTAATTTCAGTTTTTCATGAAATTTTTTTGCTTATTTTAGTTAAGTGCTAGTTTGAAAATTATATGTTATGGATAACCCGCTTGAAAATCTGTTTAGCGTGATTCACCCTTAGTTCACTCTCATGGTAACTATATGCATTCACATGTTACTAATTTTTTTTGTTTTTGTTTTTATCGATGAATTCACATTGTTTCATCGTTACAAAAGAGAAAGATTACACTCATTATTATCTTCTTTAAATCTAAAGATTATGACTATAAAGTAATTTTTTTAAGTTTATTTTTCAACTATGAGTTTACTCCTGTGGTAGGTTTAATATCCAATTAGTTTTCAAAACTATTTATCACTTCAAAAAACAATCAACTTATCTTTTATTTTTTAATAAAATATTAAATATTAAAATAACTATAATAATTCTTTATATAAAATTAATAAAAAAATTTAAAAATATATCACACAAGAAATTAATATGTATTATTGTATAAAATAATAGTATATAAAAATTAAAATTAAAATGAAAATTTGTAGTTAAAATATGAAAACAATGAATTTAAATTTATTTTTAAATTTATATTTAGTTAAATTCCATATGTAAAATAAATTAAATTTGATATGGTAAGCCCATTTAAATTTATTGTTATATAAAACAAGAAAATTTAAATTTACCATTCTTTTTCTGCAAATTACATTATATCAGATGAAGCTAATCGCTATACATGAAGAAAAATGAAGTTTAAACCATGCCCACGTCGGGTTTCAGCATTAGCGAGATCACAAGAGAGTGTGCTTTAAATTTATTCTCACTACATGTGCCTTTTCTCTTCGCATAGTAAGTTACAACTTACAGGACAAAACATAAGTGGAAGGAAAAGCGTCAGAAGGATTTAAACTAACTGAGAACCAAGTTGTTACCATATTAAAATTTTAAACATAATGTTACCTTTTACAGCTCCTGCAAGCATCTTTCAAAATAAAACTCCATATTCTCACCGGTTTTCCTTCTATTGCAGTGTTGGTAGATGTTTTAAGCCAAAAATAATAATTATACTATGCAAAACATTGAAGAAAGAAGGAAAGAAAAAGATCTATCACTCAATGAGTTTAAGAGGCCAATGGACATGGTGATGAACGTCAAGCCTCTCCCTCTGTTTGTCCGATGAAAATTGTGCCTCCATCTACCCTCTCAGCCATAATCCATAACCAACCAATCATACATGCGAACAAACAAGGAACAAAAATAGAGTTAAGAAAAAAAATAATGATAAGAGTATCCTCTCCCCAACCATAAAATCAGGGATTGGTATGGTTCAAATTAAATTTTCTCCTTGTGCTCAAATTACTCCAACGTATATAAAAACAACATCAAATTTAAATCTGGTTTTGTATCCAATCTCAAATAGATCTTGAATTTGAATGTATAGGATTTAAGTTTAAATTTACTTGTGTAAGGTTGGAATTGACACATCGATTTCGATCAAATGGGCCTTGGTCGAACAAGTAAGATTGGTTCAAATACAATTTTGAACTGTAAATTTAATTAAATTTAACTGAGCTTTCAATTATAAACTTGCTTGCCCCGGATGCAGGTGCTATTGGAGTTGGAAGGATTGACGGGACGCATGGCGCAAGGACGGGAGGCCACCTGCCTACCCACTTGAATCCTTAGCGCCCACCTGATTTCATTTAATACCCGGCGCTTGTTCTTAATGACTCAGATATGGAGTCGATCCTCTTCAATGCACCAGGTTCTCGAGGCAGCCTCGAATGCTGTAATCGTGTTATACATTCGACCGCCATGCTTAGTTATTCAATGCAGTCTTGGTTTGCAGTCTTGGTTTGCTATTTAGCATGGAGCCGTCCGCCCCTTCGCCTTTGTCATCGAGCTGCAATCCTGCTCTGGACAAGGCCTTTGTCCGCACCTTCACCGGGTTGCGCTGTTGCAACACTTGCTGTCTGGTGCTTGCGGAGAATTCCCACATTTCCATTACAAGTTCTTGTGTTTCTGCCACTGAAACTCTTGGCTCGCCTCCTGCGAGGAATTCCACCAATTCTCTCTGGCTCACTAGCTCCCATTCTGCTGCTAACATGCCTAGAGTCAGACAGAGGATGCGGACCCGTCGGGGCTCCTCGCGGGCTGCCAGAAGGCACTCGCCTTCCCTCACTTCCTCTCCGTCTAACTCCTCTGCGACTTCGGACAGCTTGCCCCGTCTCCTTCATGGGCGTCTGCTACGCTCAGATCGTCGTCTGGACTCGCCCTCTGGCGATGCTCTTCCAGCTCAATCTCACACTGCACTCTTTTCCTTTGACTGCGCTCTCGACAAACCCCGGGTCACCGTCGCCATCTCGGTCGTCTTCCTGGAGGAACCAACGCCTGAGCCTCCGCCTGATTCGCTTGCTCAGGACGACAGCGCAAATAGGGACGAGAAGCAACAGGATACACCCTCTGAGAACAAGATTTCTTTGCAGGTCGATGCTGGGGTTGTTCTGGGTCATGACGCTGCGCCCCCGCCGGTGGTTCAAGCATATGGCAATCCGGAAGACTTCAGTTGCAAAATTGAAGAAATTGAACCGAATGAGTAACAATGTCCTCCCCTCCTGTCTTTTTGTCAGTTCTCTGCCCACTCTGAGGGTTTTCTTAGTCGAATTGTTAGCTCTACATGCTTTTTTTCAATCTCAGACACTATGCATTGTAACTGTGTTCAGTGTCAAGGTCCTGCGTTCTGTGTCAAAGTCTGGTAGCAGATGCATTGTAATTATGTTCAGCGTCCAGTCTAAAACTTATCAGTTCGATCCCCTGCGTGGGATTTTTTCGGATTTTGGCTCTCATGGCTGGTTTCCCTCTCGTTGGGCAGCCCTTTTTCAGTCTTGGTCTGTTAATATGCCTCCCGACAGGCTCTGTTATGGCCACGGCCAGATGTACATTATTTTTCTTTAATCAATAGATTACTCTAACTTAGAAAAAAAAAATTATAAACTTGCTTGAACGGTGAAATTTAAAGTTTACTTTAGAATTTAAATTTTCTTACCATGTACATAAAGAAATTCTCTTTATGTTTTCGCTCTTTCATGAATTAATGCAACTAGATTTATATTGTTTTTTTTAATAATTTCATCAAAATTTTCATATATATATATATATATATATATATATATATATATAAGCACTATGATATTAGTAATAAAAAAAATTATACTAGCCCAATCACATTAATAAAAATTGTTAATTTGTGTATTTATTCAGATGCACAATAAAATTAAAAAATATAATTGAAAACCCAATAAAAATTAATAGTATAAACCCAATAGTAAGTAGGCCAATCTTTACATTTGGAGTAAAAAGAGGTTCCTCTTTGATACCCTTGACACCGGTGTTATCTTATACGGATATGAAGTTTTGGGTTATAGTATATCCAAAAAGTCATGGAGGAAGACTGAGATGATTCAAAAGTAATTCATAACCTACAACCTTAAGAGCAAGGGAAATACTCCCTATGCCATGCTCTAGATCGAATCTGGTTTGTCCCCCATTGAAAGTATGACTATGTTTAGATATCTGATTTATAAGAAGAAGCTTGACAACACGAAATAAAAAAGGCTCCCTAAAATTGCTTCTAACTATATTCAAAACCCTCATCTTTGCCTCAAGCATGGATGGCATAAGGATGCCAAGTCCTTTCTCAACCATTGGGGAATTAAGGAGGATCTTAGTATAGGAAGCAAAGATAATATAAAACTACTATTACCTCCATTTCTAAGGACAAGTTGAGGGAGGATCAAGAGTTGGAGGGTAAACGAAAGATAAGATACTATAAGGAAGTGATCAACCCCACCCTTGATAATCATAATTATCTCTGTGTTGTCCAACAATAAGAAAAAATGAACATCGCTAAGATAAGAACTAATTCCCATGAGATTCATAATGAGACCGTGATGCAGGAGCATCAACCTAGGCAATTCAAATTTAATTTTTTCGAACCGTTCAGAAGTCGACGTGGCCACAAAGACAAATTTTCACTAAATTGTGTTATCAATAGAGGTTTTTGAGTGATTTTAGTGATTTTATGAGGAAAGATCCGATCTGGAATGATCCAATCCACTTTCCTCCATTGTTATAAGCTAGTCTTCTTGCATTTGTAAGGGAGGCCAGACAGAACGTAATACCCAACGTTGCCAAGGTGACCTGACTCATAGAAACGTATTATATAATTCGAATTCGAAGAGAATATAAATTCTGTTTTTCGTATCATGAATTTTATGTCGTTGTGCGAGTATATTAGTTTTGAATTTATGTGAGACTGTGCTTTTTTTTTTTATAGATAAAACATTCAGTTTATGTTATTTACAAGCTTGAATCCATGTGAAATTGCAAACGACATGCAGAGGATGGAATGGGGAATGCTTGACAGTAAGATCAAGAACTGGATATGCATAGTGAGAGTTGCAGTAAGGATTCTGTTCGCGAGCGAGAAATGGATCTATGACAAGACGTTTGCAAGGCTTAGTGACATTAGGGATTCATGTTTCACCAAGGTCGCCAAGGGGCCAATGATGAAACTTTTGGAATTTGGGGAATCCATAGCATGAGTGAATGGTACCAGACGGTCTTTATATATTTTGGTGAAATCGTGGGTCGGTGGCATAGTTCACTCTTTAATACTTTAAAGTCTAATGTTCATAGAGTAGATTTTGGGGGCTTGAATTGAAATCCATCTCAAGCATATGTTTTTATTTTGAAAAATGAATTATTTCATTCAGATTGTGGGCACATAACCCACCGATATAGGATTTTGGAAAATATGTAGTTTTTCTGCATCAAAGTTGTATGAGAGCAGGGAAGAGATTTCCTGTGAGAAGGAGTTCACTTGCGAGGAAGAAGAGGTACAGTTATATTAAAGATTTGTAAAGCTAGTGATTTTTATATTTTTTGAAGGTAGCAGTAGAGAAAGGTGAGAAGATTGCAATAGCCTAGAGCAGGAGTGCTTGAATGGTTCTAGAGGAGAGAACCAGAGAGATGCTGAAAAACTAAGCTTAGAGGAGAGAAGCTTGGTGAGGTATTTGGTAGCAGGGAGGACCTGCTATTGCAGACGTTTTGTTGCAGCTCACAAACGGCAATTCCAATGATGATGTGGGTCGAATTTCTCAAAGAATGTTGTTACGCTAATATCACAAAGGGAAATTCCACATAGGATGTGGATAGAATTGCTAAGAAATGAAAAAGACATATGACGAGGAGGTCGTAGAAATTTTGTACCTCGGGAGTCTGATGCAAGAGCATCAACCTGGGAAAATCAAATTTAATTTTTTTGAACTGTCCAGAAGTCGACGTGGCCACAAAGAAAAATTTTCGTTAAATTGTGTTATTAATAGAGTTTGTTGAGTGATTTTTGTGATTTTATGAGGAAAGATCAGATCTGGAATGATCCAATCCACTTTCCTCCATTGTTATAAACTAGTCTTTGTGCATTTGATGGGAGGCCAGACAGAACGTAATACCCAGCGCTACCAAGGCGACCTAGCTCATAGAAACATATTATACAATTCGAATTCAAAGAGAATATATATTCTATGTTTTGTATCATGAATTTTATGTCGTTGTGCGAGTATATTAGTTTCGAATTTATGTCAGACTATGCATTTATTTTTGTAGATCGAACATTCAGTTTATGTTCTGTACACTCTTGAATCCATGTGAAATTGTGAACAACGTGCAGAGGATGGAATGGGGAATGCTTTATAGCAAGATCAAGAAGTGGATACGCATGGTGAGAGTTGTAGTAAGGATTTTTTTCACGAGCGAGAAACGAATTTGTGACGAGACGTTTGCAAGGATTAGTGACATCAGGGATTCATGTTTCACCGAGGTCGCCAAGGGGTAGACGATGAAACTTATAGAATTTGGAGAATTCGTAGGATGAGTGAATGGTACCAAATGATATTTATATATTTTGGTGAAATCGTGGGTTGGTGGCCTAGTTCACTCTTTAATACTCTTAAGTCTAATGTTAATAGAGTAGATTTTGGGGGCTTGAATTAAAATCTGTCTTGAGCATATGTTTTTATTCTGCAAAATGAGTTATTTCATTTAGATCGTGCGCCCATAACCCACAGATCTGCGAGTTTGGAAAATATGCAGTTTTGCTGCGTCACACAGGGTGATGGTCTATTCCCAAGACCCCTTGGAACGATAGAATCTGTAACATTTGTGATTGTAAGCAGGTGGAAGATGAAATCAACCTACAATGATCTTGGAGCACTTATTTCCCTTCACTTTGACTATAGAAACAAGATTTTGAAGAATCAAACTTATATTCTTTCTGCTCTCTTAAGGTCCAATAGACCGCATTGATTTTGACGGATGGTAACTGTCATCATCATCAGTAATAAAAGTAGTAATAATAAAAAAATAGCTATTATAATAATTTTTTATTTGTTTTTATAATTTGGACTAATCTATTAATATGAAACATAGTTTACAAAGCAAGACTTTCCTCCAGAACTGCATAACTATCAATTCTGGAGGGATTATTTATAAAAAAAACAGAAAAGATACCACCCCTCGCGAGAAAACCGGCCTAGAAAATGCTGCCCATGGATGGGAAACCAACCTTCATAGAGGTATACAAAAAATATTTTACAGCCAACTTGTCCCAAAAATACAACAAAGAATTAAAATTTACCAAAACAAGATAAGGAGACCTTTCAATGCAATGGATGCCCATCAGGATAGCTATTAAGATGTGTTGGAGGAGTCTCCTCCACTATGGGACATCTGTACTCCTCGTCGGAATCATCATCATCCCCCTTGGACTGCTGATCAGTGTGCTCATAAGACGATGTTGAGCGAGCATGATTGTGACCTTTCTTTAGCTACCTACCTGAATGCACAGAACTCCCGCTGCCGTTGCCCGCGCTTTTAGAGGACTGCAAACCAGATTTGATGGGTAAGGCAGCAAATTTTCTGGAATCCCGAGGAGGCCCCAGGGAGATGGTGGATTTCCTCATGCATTTTCTGGAGCCAGAGAACGTGGCGCTAGTATGCACTTTCTGGAATACAGCAGAAATAGTAGAAGTGATTCTTGGATTGTCCAAGACACTGTCAAAGTTAAATTGAGCAACATTGTTGCCCGAAGTCACAGAGCTACGTTCTGAGCTTGGCAATTTCGCGCAGAGGCTAGAATGATTGAAGTCTACACCAGAGGGATTGTGAGTGCAGAGGCTAGGCGAGGGGGTAATAGTGGAATGAGTAGGAGGAGGATTTTCAACGATGGACGACATCTTAGCTAGCTAAAGACGGAGATGGAGCAGCGTATCTGTGGAGCTCAAGAGCCGAGCAGAAACTAGAGACAAAGACAAAGAATTTCGGGTGATTGAAACGGTTATGGAGGTGGGACGCGGTGCCATTGAAGGATGGGTGAGACGAGTTGCAGAGCCACAGTTAAGGCGGAGTGTGGGAGCGATGAATGTTGAACGCACATCACAGAGAACGTTAAATGCAGTGGTACCGCCCTCCTGGATGGCCATGTGGCCTCGCCAAGTGTCATGCCTTATTATTATTATTATTAATTATCAAATTATATTCATTATTTTTATTAATTATTATTATAATAATTTAAAAATAATTATGGATAATTACTACTATTATCATAATATTGCTAATATTCTTAAAAAATATTATTGTTTTAAATGTCAATTAAACTTAATATCATTATTAAGTAGTAATAATAAATTAATTATAATGTATATTATTTAATATTAACATATATTAATTAGTATCAATATTTAATATTAATTATAATTACTAATAAATTAATATTAATTATTAGTAAATCATTTATTCATTTTTAATATAATTAATTAATTAATTAAATTAAATTCAATCTTTTAATTAATCTTTGTTAATTAATTAATTCGAAAGACATTTTTATCTAAATTTTAAAATAATAACTCTGGATGCGGATGCATTTGAGCTTTGATGGGACATGGCACCCTGCGCGTCTCCCGAAGGAGCTCGCACGGGATGGACACATGGCCCCTCTGCACAGGATTGAATGTTGAATTAAATTCGCCAGCTCAAACAGTCTTTAATACCTCTACCTCGACGCCCATGCAAATTCATATGGTGGTTCACTTGGCAATGGATTTTGTTCTGGATAGTTCGGAAGGTTGTATTAGCGGTGGAGGCTCCCCGTTTCCTCTTAGCGGAGCCTGCCCTCTTGGATTTGATGAATCTAGCATAAGAACGCATACTGGTCGTTGCTGCTCCTTGCTTGCTTGCTTTGAGCCACTTCCCGGGTAACATTTCACCCACAGTCTCTTCTGTAGTTTCAATTCTTCTTTTGTGCTCGGGTGGCTCAGTTCAGTGGTTTCACTATTCTACGTTGTACCTGGTCGGCTCCCTCGAGTAGTGTCTACACCCCTCGCCTGGCCTCTGTGTTCTTAGACTACCACCCCTGCGGAAATTTTCATCACATCGCCTATGCCTCCATGCCGCACCTCCGCAACCATATGCGGTGCTGGCGAGGCACTAATAGAGGTCGTGGAGCTCAATTTCACCCCTCTGCAAGCTCTGACTCAGGGTCCTCCTCATCTGATGAGGCGTTGGACCAGTCTCAGGACGCGCATAGAGTCAGACGTCAACGCCGTCATGGTGATTCCGTTCGTTTTGAAAGGAACTCCCCCCCTCATGCCACTGTCCCTCCCAACTATGCTTTCCCTCCCAATTCTCTTGAGCCTGCAAGCCTCCCTATCTGTCAAACCTCTCAGCGAGCTGATTTTCACTTTAAGTGCTCCTCTAACTGCCCAATTATCACTGCCTTCGTCAATGTTACTATTTGTGAAGAGCTCCCCCTCCCTGCACTGACCCCTGCATCCTCATTCCCGCCCCCTCTCTTCCCCAGCTCCCCCAGAAGCTCAGTTCTGCCTGCAGACTTCACTCTGTCTTCCATGGAGGCGCTGCGCAAGGTGGTGGCTGACATTGACAATGAAGGATATCTAAAAGGTGGCGCGGATGATAGCAGCGATGATTATGGTTGCAGGATTGAGGAGGAATCTCTGACTCAGGCTCATGAACCGTGATAATCACAGCTCACAAACTGTTCTGGTATTTTTGATTAACTACTATTGGAATTTTCTGTTCTCTTGCTTTAAAGCTCAGCTGGAAAGGCTGACTGCTACTCTCTATATCTCTTTCTCTGTAATTTTGTTAAGTATGAACAACAGACCGGTTTCCCTTCCAAGGGTGGTCAAAATGTTTTTGTTAACAGGACTGGTTTCCCTACAAGGGCAGTCCAAACTCTCTTGGACAAGCATGGTTATCAAGCCCAGTGTTCAGGCTCTCACAACTGACACTGTGGCAGTTTTGTATCAGCAATCTTTATACATAATAGAATTAGTTTTACTTAGAAAAAAATAATTTGAAATAACAATAATTATTATTATTATAAACCTGAAGAGACAATATTAAATCCAAAGAGATTAATATTATAAACCCAAACTATAAAAATCCTAAAATAAATATTTTAAACCAAAAATAAACATGGTTGAACATGATTCATTTTAATATTGGGACAATGTTTGTCACAATATGACGTTGGACCATGGTTTCTTTTGATATGAAGAAAATATTTCTCATAATGTGACGTTGGAGCATGGGTGATTCTCATATTGAGATAATATTTGTTACAATGTGGCATTAGACCATGGTTAGCCATGATTATATACTTAAGGATTAATATTTGAAATCCTATGAATAATATTATACCGTGAGAATATGAACCCTTCTATTAATAAACCCTGGGAATTGATATTATAAACACAAGGGAATAATAAATCCAAAGGATTAATACTAAACAACTAAGAAATTATAAACCATGGTTGAATACGATTAGAAACCCAAGGGATTTATACTAAACACATGGATTAATATTATAAACCCTTTGAATAATATTATACCCTAGGAATATGAACACATAAATTAATAAACCCAATGGATTGATATTATAAACTCTAGGGAATAATAAACCCAATGGATTAAAATTATAAGCCCAATGCATATAAACTCAAAGATAAATATTACAAACGCTTAAATAAACATGGTTGACCACTTTTTACCATGGTTGTTTTTCATATTGAGAAAATCATTGTCACAATTCAACACTGGGTCATGGTTGACCATGGTTTATTTTCAGATCGAGACAATCTTTGTCACAATACAACATTAGATCATTATTAATTCTCATATTGAGAAAATATTCATCACAATATGATGTTGGACCATGGTTGACCAAGATTATAAACCCAAGAGACTTATATTAAACACAACGATTAATATTATAAACCCCATGAATAATATTATACCCTAGAAATATGAATGCAACGGATTAATAAACCCAAGGGATTGATATTATAAACCTAAGGAATTAATGCTAAAAATCTAAGGGATTATAAACCCGAGGGAATAATATTAAATCCAAGAGATTAATATTATAAACCTAATGTATATAAACCATAAGAAAAATATTATAGACCCTGAAAGAAAGATGGTTAACCATTCTTTACGATGGTTGATTTTCATATTGAGAGAATATTTGTCACAAAGCCACATTGCACCATGGTTGATGATGTATGAACATGGCTAATTTTCATATTGAGACAATCTTTGTCACAATGTGACGTTCGATAATGGTTGACCATATTTGATCATGATTATAAACCCAAGAGATTTATATTAACCCCTAAGATTAATATTATAAACCCTATTATTAATGGTATACCCTACGAATATGAACCCTTAGATTAATACCCCAAGGCAATAATATTAAACCCAAGGGAATAATATAAAATCCAAAGGATTAATATCATAACCCTAAGGTATATAAACCCTTAGATAAATATTATAAACCCTAAAATAAACATGGTTAACCATGGTTGATTTACATACTAAGACAATATTTTCCATAATTTGACATTTGACAGGGGTTTACCATGATTGACCATGGTTGAAAATGATTATAAACTCAGGGGATGTATATTAAATTCTACGATTAATATTATAAACCTTATGATTAATATTATACCCTAGGAATATTAACCCTTATATTAATAAACCTTAGGGACTAATATTATAGACCTAAGGGATTAATACTAAAAACCCAAGGGATTACAAAGCCAAGGGAATAATATTAAAATCAAAGGATAAATATTATAAACTCTAAAATAAACCTAATTGACAATGGTTGACAATGGTTGATTTTCATTTTGACGAACTATCTATCACAATACGATGTTTAACCATACTTGAACGGGACTAATTTTCATATAGAGAAAATATTTGTCACAATTGTTGGTTTCACAGAGGTGGCTTGTTATAGGCAACCTTAGTGCTTCTCATTTAATTTTCAACCCGAGGTCAGTCTTCTTATTTCAAGAGTGTCAGCATAATATATGCAAGTGAGATCAATTGATAGTTACTCTATGATGTTTATGAGAAATGATTATCTAATCTTTTGATCTCTGTCAAACCAGGAGGTAACTCCTCAAAATCAGAATGTCTATTAGCTGAAGAATGCATATGGATTTATACATGGAGGTGAGGCTATTGGGATTCATCTCCCAATGACTCTTGGCCTTCCTTATTTCCTACTATTATTTATTATAAAAAAATAAATATCCACACCCATACCATAGGATTAGGTGTCAACATTCTCCCCTTTAATCCGAAGGGATGTTGTTGAGCCCAAGCATCGATCTGAACTTTTCAAACTTTTCTCTTCCAAGTGCTTTGGTGAAGATGTCAGCAGTTTTCTCATTTGTGGAACAATGATGTAGATGGATGGTTTTGGCCTGAACATGATGTCGAATTCGATGGTACTTTGTATTGACACTAGTACATTTGGCGGAAATTCCGACACTTGGTTCCGACGCTTTTGACCAAATGTCGGAAATTTTCCCAAATTTTTTTTCCATCCCTATTTTAATCATGCTGCTACAGCGACATCTACAGAATACCGTCGCAATACCGGGGACAGCTTGAATTATCACACCGTTATCGCTCGAAGAAAGGATGCCGCAACTTGCGACACAATTGGCGGCCCAAAGCGCCGCTAACCTACCACATTTCGCTAGCTCCAACACCTGGTTCCGACGCTTTTTTGACCAAATGTCGGAAATTTTCCCAAATTTTTTCCATCCCTCCCGGAACTGTCGCTATAGCGACATCTATAGAATACTGTCGCAATACCGACGTTTAAAATCAGTCGCAATTGCGACGTTTGAAGGAAGACGTTGCAATTGCGACACCATGGCCCAAAGCGTCGCTAAACTACTACATTTGGCGGAAATTCCGACGCTTTTGACCAAATGTCGGAAATTTTCCCAAATTTTTTCCATCCGGCCCGTAACCGTCGCTATACCGACGTCTATAGAAACCTGGCGCAATACCGGCACCTAAACCCTGTCGCAAATTTTTTCAATCTCACCCGAAGCCGTCGCTATACCGACGATTAGAGAGATTAGTCGTAATACCGACACTTAGACAAAGTGTCGCAGTGGAGACGTCTGAAGGAAGACGTCGCTATGGCGACCCTATTCTCCACGGGGTCGCTATTGCGACAGATGCGTCCAAACGTCGCAATTGTAACACAATGTCTAAGTTGCAATTACGACGTTTGGAGGCATCCGACGCAATAGCGACGCTTTGTGTATGTGTTGTGAGGAATAATTATATAGTTCAACTTAATGGTTCATTATATAATCATGTGATCATCACCAATGATATATCTTAAAAAGCAACTGAAAAGCCATGTGTACAAAATCGATGTATACTCTAGAGAGTGGTTCTCATATCACTATGTAAATTGTTGTATGCTACTTCAACAAAATTATAAGATAAACTGTAATACACATCATATATGCACCATAACAATTGGTAGAGGGTAAAACCCACCTGCCACACCTTTTTACTCGATCCAATTTTCTCTGTCAACTCTTCTAGCTGTGGGAGTTTCCTTCAAGGATCATAATACCCCCAAGGCCTGTTATCACCCTAGTAATTCTCAGGTTGTGGGATAGGGATTTTTGTAGTTAAGAACACCAAGGGTAACCAAGAACCACTTTGGGAATTCAAGATCTAGCCTTCTTGAACTCTAGAGAGGGATCTCTCCGTATGATTTAGCTTTGTTTTAGTAACAGAGATTAGGCTAGCTATGATTGTGTATTTGGGTTTGATTTTAAAAGATTGGTGGGAATAAAGAGATTTCAAGGTTAACGAGAAGGATGTACCAGAATATTGGGCAATGGAATCAACTCTCTAGGCAAGCAGAACTAAGAAATAAGGCTCAGAGATGCAAATGTGCTAATGGAAAGATAGGTGACCTTCTAAGGTTATGTATAGGCTTGATTTGATGGAGTGGATGGAATCTGAGCAAAAGGGCACTTAAGAATCCTTAAGCTACAGGTAAGAAGATTGAAGAAGGGGATCTAACTGGGAACCGTAGAACTGCCCATAAGGTTTTACGAACAGGCTATTACTGGCCTACCATCTTTAAGGATGCCAAAAAATTCGTGCAGGCCTGTGATAGCTGCCAAAGGGCAGGACGCCCTGGGCAGTCTGATGAAATTCCTTTGAACCCTCAACTAGTGATTGAACCATTTGAACGCTGGGCACTTGATTTTGTTGGCCCTATTAGTCCTCCCTCAAACCAAAAAACATACATCCTAGTTGCAACCGAATATGTCACTAAGTGGTTCGAAGCAGAGGCACTTTCAAAAGATACAGAGGACTCTGTAGTACAGTTTCTTTTCCAAATCTTTGTGCGCTATGGTCTCCCAAGGGACATAATCACATATGGAGGACCACAATTTGTAGGTAATAAATTAGGTGAAACATTACAAAACTACCACATTTAGCACAAGATTACAACTCCATATCACCCACAGGCCAATGGCCAAGTAGAGAGCACGAACAAAGTAGAAAACATTAAAATGCCAAGTAGAGAGCACGAACTATAGTTGTCTTGAGAAATTTTATTCACATTGAATACTTTGAATTGTTAAGTATTTATACAAAAAAATGTTTACAAAATATCTCAGGATTTGAGATGATGTTTTAATCAAAAATAGGAAAGAATTTCCTGTTTTTTATCCATTAAATTCACAGCAAATCTGTGAATTCTTGCCACTTTTCTGTAGAGGAGATCTTCATAGTCTTCAATTTTCTGTAACTTTCATCTGCCTCTGTATACTTGGAAAAGTTAGGCTTTATAGTGAACATATGCCTGATCTCATTATCTAAAAAGAACAGATTTTCAAAATACTGAAGAAGTATTCTGCCCGTTGGTGATCCTTGAGGCAGTTGTTGTCTGGCTTGCTCTTTTGCATGATTTCTGATTTTTAGATCATACTCTTTCTGAGGCATTAACTTGTCATTCAATGCGTGAATATCAGGAAAACCTACTTCTGACAATGTTTTGTATTTGGCTAAAAATCTTGAGATGGATAAATTCATGTCTTTACACCGGTCCTCTAGAGTACTCATTATGTTTCTTTTGTTCAGGACCTTTTTGATTTGAAGAATGGTTTATGTTCTATCAACAATTTTCAATTCTTCCAACTCTTCCCTGGTCTTACTGTTTAAAAAAGCTATGAGTTGGATTGCTTGGGCTGGTTTTTTGTCAATTTCCCTCTTAGTCTTGTCAATCTCTGCACTAGCAACTTGAAGTAACTCCCTCTGTTCATAAATTATCCGAATTGAAGGCCATTGAGAATGAATGCCATCAATAATTTTGGTCCATAAATGACTTTTTATAAAGGCCACTTGATCTGTAAGATTTACTTGTGCTTGCAGAATCTTTACCTGTTCTTGTAGTCGATGAGCCCTTTGCTCATGTCCTCTAGAAGTAATCAAGGCATCATTTTTGGATTTTTCCAAATTTTTAATAGTGCCTCTCAAACTAAGAATCTCTTTATCTTGGTCTTGTGGCGTGGTCCTCTGTGAGGATGAAGAAGAAGAGGCAGAGATTAGAGAAGTAATTGGCACTGCAGTTGGCAGTACTCCGTTCGGTGCCAAGTGTTCTGCCAAAGTATATGGTATAGCAGTGTTTACAGTGGGGATCACTATAGGAATGACCATTGGTTGTGCTTTTCTTAGTTCTTCATTCTCTTTCATTAGAGCTTCCATTTGACTTTCCATTGTTTTTATCTGACCTGACATTTGATGTACAAGCTCCTTTAAATCATCATTCTCTGTTTTTTGCTGTAGAATTTCTTTTGCTTGAGAGTTTTCACTCTGAGGCAACTTCAACTGTTTTCTAAGAGCAGCTATATCCTCATTTTTCTGTTTAATTAAGACTTTTTCCCCTTCAATGTTGGCTGGGTCACCCCTTGCTTCAATCACTATATCTTCTAGTGCTTTTATTCTTAAATTATTAGCATACAGTGAGGCTTTGTCCAACCTCATTTGATTTTGGAGGTTGAGCACCGTTTTCTCAAGCCTAATTGATTTCATAGTTTTACTGACAATTTTGGAATATAGCATTTCAGTATTGCTCCTATGAAATTCAATTTGATCTAATTCATGAATGGCATTTGCATCCAGTTCAAGATCTATTTTGGAATAATCTGCCACTGATTTTGGCTCAGCCACTGTAGGCTTCAATAATGACATTACCAATTTATTGGATGAATAATCAAATGCTGAAAGAATCTTGTCTTTGTTTCCAGGCTTTTCTTTAAGAAATCTAGAATGAGCTTGATTCTTGAGCTCTTCATTCTTCTCTTTAATATGTTTGAATCTGATCTGAATCTCTGACTCTGTATTGTCAGTTTCGTGAGAAGAAGGAGGCAAATCGACAGTAGCCTGGTTTTCCTTCATGACTGTATCTTTTTGTTGTGTTCCAATTTTTACATTTTGAAGCTCTTCTAATGTTTGAGTGACTATTCTTGTTGCTTCATCAATTATATCAATATTTACAGCCTTATCCTTTTCTTCTTCTGTTGACTTGCTTCTTTTACTATAAGGAGTTCTGAATTTTATGTCCTCAATAGTCTCAGCTATGAAACTATCTCCTTCTATGTCTCTTTTATGTACATTATAAATATCTTTGCTTGTAGAAGCCACCTGTACTGTCTGTTCAATCTGTTTGCCTTTGCCACTGTCTACCTGTATTACCTGTACTGCCTGTGAATCATCATCAGATAGGGTGTTTAGCTCCCATTCAATTTTATTTACATATCTTTCAATATGGGGCTTAGGATCATGCAAGTAAACAAGCAACTTACATTTTACCCTTATTGCACTCAAAATACCTCGTGGGTCATACTTCCATGTAAAACTACATGGGAACTTATACTCTTTAAGTTTGACATTTATCTCATTGGCAGATTCTCTGTTATTCACAATGAATGGCCCAATTTGATTTTTCAGCTTAAATTGGGTCTTTTTCTTGAAAGCTATGAAGTGGATTTCATCTACATTCAATAGTTGTCTCAGATATTCTAAAGCAAATATTCTTGTAGTTACAAATTTGGGTAACATAAGCTGAGGAAACTTTGCAGAAGACTTCTTTTCAGATTTTGGGCCTCCATTCTTGGGGGTTACTTGCTTCTTGGTCATTTTTAATAATGAACGAAGCAAGCTTAAACGTTTTGCTAAGTTCCTTTACGAGAAACAGGGGTTTCTTGGCGAATTTCTACTGAAAATGAGGTTTCTGAGCAGGGTTTTTAGGAAATGCAAGGAATTTAAAGCTCAGGACGTGTATTTAAAATCGATTTCAACAGCAAAACGGACCAGGGTATGGAAAAAACTGTGAGAAAGGGCAATTAGGGATTCCAGGGAAATTTTGACAGAGTTTTCCCTGAAAAATGGACACTTTTTTGCAGTAACTTTGGTAATTATTTCAAATCGACAGGAATTTTGAAATCTCAGAGGGCAACTTCGAATAAAAGTACCTGTAGAACCAGCAGAATTCGGTTGAAGACGTTGCAGAGGTGCTCAGTCTTCAATTTTTTGAAAATGGCTTCGCAGAGGACAATGTAGTACTTTTTAATGGAAATTCAGGGCAATGGGCGTCGAAAAATGGTACCGGTAGGTTGAAAATGGCTCTGCAAAGTTTCTCAGGGTTCAAACGGTGTGATTTTGAGGAAAACGGTTCTGCAATGTTTTTACAGGTTTAAAGCGAAAAGGTGAAAATTTGAATGCAAATAATAATTTTAATGTTATCGTTCGATGGTATAACCATAGTTAAATGACATTAAACTCGGGTTAAACGGGTGAGGTTTAGGGAATACCACCATTGGTATTCGTGAGGGTAAATGGTGGTAAGCGGAAACTAGCTTTTCGAACGCGATACAACGTGGTGGCGACACGTAAGCGCGGGTGGTTTGGAAAAACCACCCATTTCGCGCGGCTTTGCCAAAACATCAAACGATTACTTTATGAGCACGGAAATGTATTAGCACCGTCGGATCTGGATTCAACGAGCGAACGGCCACAATGAAAAGGAAAGGTGCGGGGAAAATCGGTTAGTTATCGGGTTCAGTGCGATACTATTGCAAAAGTGTCACAAGACCGACGAAAATGGAAATCGTTCAAAACGTCAGTAAGAGCGACGCTTACCGAAAAGGTGAAAGGTAAGTTATCGGGTTCACTTTGGGTCATTGATCTTGGGAAACCGTCGCTATACCGACCTTTAGAGAAATGTGTTGCAATAACGACACTTAGGAAAAGTGTCGCAATTCCGACACTATGCCCCAAAGCGTCGTTAGACGGCTTCCTCCAAACCTCGCTATTATATGTTTTACGAAGATATGGTAAGTAACTCTCTCTTGTTCTTCGTAGAAATAATTATATATAATTTTTATTTTTATTTTCAAAATAGATTAAAAAAATTGTATGAGAAAATTTATTAATTCATCAATATGTGTGTGTTGTGAGGAATAATTTCATAGTTCAACTTAATGGTTCATTATATAATCATGTGAGCATCACCAATGATATATCTTAAAAAGCAACTGAAAAGCCATGTGTACAAAATCGATGTATACTCTAGAGAGTGGTTCTCACATCACTATGTAAATTGTTGTATGCTACTTCAACAAAATTATAAGATAAACTGTAATACACATTATATATGCACCATAACAATTGCCATACAACTAATTTGTTTTAGGATACATGTGGCATTCTAGGGGTAAATTCTATATGATGTGTATATCAATCTATTAGGTGTTGATAAGTTTTGAGTATCTAAGAAATGATAAGGAATATCCATACATCATGATCTTGTAATGTGATTATAAATTGTCTATAATTTCCATAAAATGTATAAATGATTTGTTTAAAAAAAATCAACACAATCAAACCCTAAATAATGCTCATGATGTGGAATGTCATTGGCGAAACCAAAATGATGGTCACATGTCCCATTTCAACCCTAAACAATGCTCATGATGTGGAATGTCATTGGCGAAACCAAAATGATGGTCACATGTCCCATTTCTATGCTAATGGTGATCATATATATGTTGTAGCGACACTTGATGAGTAATTAAATAAATCTAAGAGTGTGACTCATTGTGCCATATTTGGAAAGCTAATTAATGATGCTTTAAGTAATTAGGACTTAATGAGAGATCATCTTCACATCTTCACTGAAATATATTGGTAATTGTAGTCACTATATGGACCGCACATGCATGCTAGAAAAATTGAAATATAAGTGATAATACACATCTTATATCTGCCATAACAATTGTCATACAACTTATGGAAAGCTAATTAATGATGCTTTAAGTAATTAGGACTTAATGAGAGATCATCTTCACATCTTCACCGAAATATATTGGTAATTGTAGTCACTATATGGACCGCACATGCATGCTAGAAAATTGAAATATAAGCTATAATACACATCTTATATCTGCCATAACAATTGTCATACAACTTATGGAAAGCTAATTAATGATGCTTTAAGTAATTAGGACTTAATGAGAGATCATCTTCACATCTTCACTGAAATATATTAGTAATTGTAGTCACTATATGGACCGCACATGCATGCTAGAAAAATTGAAATATAAGCTATAATACACATCTTATATCTGCCATAACAATTGTCATACAACTTATGGAAAGCTAATTAATGATGCTTTAAGTAATTAGGACTTAATGAGATATCATCTTCACATCTTCACTGAAATATATTGGTAATTGTAGTCACTATATGGACCGCACATGCATGCTAGAAAAATTGAAATATAAGCTATAATACACATCTTATATCCGCCATAACAATTGTCATACAACTTATTGCGTCACATTTTTGATGACGTCAGCAAATTTTTTTGGCACCTGAAATTGAAATTTCCGGATTTGAAATCTCACTGAGGCGGATTTAATAGAAATTTCGCATCACACTCAGCCGTCCACACGAGTGCCCAAAATCGGACGCGAAAAATTCATAAAGCAGATTGAATAGAAATTTCGCGTCACATTTTTGATGACGTCAGAAAATTTTTTTGGCACCCGAAATTGATTGAAGGAGAATTTAATTTTTGGTTGACGTCCGCTGGTCAAAGTTCTTTAATGTTTGTTTTAAAAATGTCGTGCGTACAGGTCCATATATATATATGTTTTACATATATACATCATATGCACAATTCAAAGCAGTGAGTTGTAAATGCACAGATAGAGTGAAATTTTAGAGTGTGAGTTAGAGTGAAATTTTAGAGTGTGTGAGTTGTAAATGCACAGATAGAGTGAAATTTTAGAGTGTGAGTTAGAGTGAAATTTTAGAGTGTGAGTTTTGTGTTGAACTGTGTTTTGAAGCAGTCAAAGTTTTTTTATTCCCTGAGTCAGAGGAGATTTTGTAACCAAAGTTTTGAACTTTAATGAAATAGTTTTTACAGTGAAAACTCTGTTTCCAGTGAAGAATTTTTTTTTTATATTTTCTGTTCTGGAATTTTAAATATTCCAACACTATGATCTACTAAAAATTACTTCTAAAATCAAGTAAACCTTCCAATATAAAGAAAAAAACATGAACGAGCTTTCCCTAAATTGCAATAAATTTATGTTTATTATTAATATTGCATAATCTGTCTTATAAAAATTGCATAATCGGACTAAGAACAAATCCTCAGTGCATTTTTTATTGTTGTTGTGATTAAAAAAATGAGCCAAAGAACGCTAAGTCACTCAGAGAAATCAATCTATGTATTATTTCTCACAAAACATGTTGAGTAGTGGAGACTAAGCCCTAGATTTTTTTCTGTCCTCAATATCTCTATTAATTATGTCTATGTAGTTATAAGAATAACAAGCCAAAGAAATCTGAGGCTTCCAGAGAAATTAGTGTATGTGTGCAGAAATTGATGATTACTGTTGACTAAATGTTATACCATTTGAAATTGCTGAGTGAAATTAATCAGGCCATGATGTACCATTTGTTAGTATCTATTTTCTCATGTATGAAAGTTTTTTTTTTTCTAAGTAAAGAGTAATTATATTAACAAAAGGAGTACAGTACAGCGGGCCGAAGCCTGATCATTGCCGAGTGCTGTGGCATTTGAAACAAAAAACCATAGTTTGAAGACTGCCCTGCAAGAGGGAAACCAGTCTGAAACAGTTCATTTGAAAAATCCCGCACAGGGGAACCAGAGAATTGTAGTACTGGAGACCATATCAAAGCAAAAAAAACAGATGCATTTTCAGAAACAGCAGGAAACACATGAACAGGCCCGTGAGAATGGGCAGCAATAGAGCAAAAAACTAGAGTGAAGAGGAGGAACTATTCATCAGGATCAGGTTCGTAGACAACTCTGCACCAGAATTCATCTGGTTCCCCGTCAGAATTATACAGGTCAGCAACAGAATGGATCACCTTCCCGTGAGGAGGAGGAGTAATCTGCGCCTCGCTCGCTTGCACTGCGTCCTGCCTCTCAGTAGGTTGACCCACCGCTTCCTTGTTCGCCTGGTCCTGCGTGGCCTTGCCCATATGACCCTGCACGTTCGCACTATCAGGTTGCTTCAGCCCAACAAACTGCGCTGAATCCTGAGCCGCCGAGAGGCTGCATTCTGCCGGGCGAGAACTGGGATCAATTTCCTGAGGCTCTTCACGAAAGACGACCGTAATTGAGGAAGTCACCCTGGGTTGATTGAGAGTGCTGTTAAAGGAAAAATGCGCGGTGTGGGTTTGAGCAGGAGGAGCGGAAGGAGTGGGGGAAGCAAGGCGACGGCCCGAGCGGAGAAGGAGCCCTCTAGGTTGACTGTCAAAGTGGGAGATAGACGCAGAGGAGGTGCCAGAGGTGGAGGGAGAGCGTCGAATTTGGCGCCTCGTGGGTCCTCTTCGGCAGCGCATTCTATGCCTGAGGCGCGGCATAGTCGCACTCGAGACAGCAGGGCAGGGAGGCAAAAGATGGACAGAAGACTGAGGCGAGAGGGGCAACAGGGCGATAGAAGCAAGCTTGCAGGAACCAGCGTGGCAGAAGTGGAGATTTTCTCCAAAATCCAAACAACAATTGAGAGAGCTCCTCTTACCAGTTATAGTGCGAACATTAGAAAGCCCTGCTCCTGGAGCGCACCACAGATTCACAGGCGGGGGAATTCTGTTCAGACCAGAGGGACGTTCCATAATAACAACCCAGTCTACCTTGCAACTGTGAACCGACTGCAATAAACCACCATAAATATGAACTGGAGGCTAAGTAATGTCGCGGCATGCGAATGTGTATCGAGGAGCGAGACTACGGTTTATTCGAGCGAGTAAATGGCATTAAACGCCGATCAGTCGACATTAAGAACTGAATGACAGCACTCTTGCGGGTGGGCCAGTGGCTTCCCCTCCCCCATTCCATGACGTTAAACACCACCAACTTCACCCGATTTTTGCATGGCCATTGGACAATGATTTACTATGGTTTTCCTACTAAATTCCAATGGATGATTATTCAAAAATATTGAGAATTAGTTTAGTCTCAAGGCATAGCCAAGAGTCTTACTGGATAATTATAGATTACCTCTCCAATGGATGATTGTGCATTTTTCATGTACTTTTTCACGTGAATTTCAGTTGATGCTAGATCTTACATTAATAACTATACTTGCATGAATATCCATGCTTTTATAATTCCCCACTATGGTGAATGTTGATGTATGGCCTTGGCCCATTGATCTTACAATTAACTCACTATTCATATTCAATTTTATCCATTGCAGCCCAATAAAATAAGGAAAACAGAAAATTCAAATGCGGGCTACATAAAAATGATTTTTTAAAAAACTACATTAATGTCTGATATCACGCGCGCATTCGCCCTCAGCTCGCGCATTCGCCCTCAGCTCGCGCATTCGCCCTCAGCTCGCGCATTCGCCCTCAGCTCTTGCAGAACAGCATTCGCTCTCAGCATTCGCCCTCAGCATTAGCCCTCAGCTCTTGCAGAGCAGCATTCGCCCTCAGTTCTTGCAAAATGGTAAGTTCTTACTGCAGGCCCTTCCTCCTGTAGTAGGGTTGACCCTATTTGGGTTTTTTTGGAGAATACAAAGGTTGTGATTGATTACGGGGCACTGCCTATATTTGTGGAACTTCTTGCCTCTGGGAATGATAATGTTCGAGAACAAGTAGCACGTTCATTTTAGAGGCATAAAATTATTCTTCCCAACTATCTTTATACGTCTGTAATTTTGGAATTTGATTTAAAAAACTACTACCCAACTTTGAGTTCAACAGGTGTTCGTGTAAGGCTGTTTGGGCAACTTTGAGTTCAACTGGTGTTCGTGTAAGGTTGTTTGGGCTTTGGGAAATATTGCTGGAGACTCTGCAACATTTAGGGATCTTGCCCTCAGTCATGGAGCTCCGAGGCAGGTGCTTGCCCAGTTGAATGATACTGCCAGAATTTCAATGATACGAAATTGTACATGCGCTCTGTCAAATTTTTGCCGTGGTAAACCCCAACCACTATTCGAACAGGTAAGCAGAACACATTTTCTGCCTCTTCTTCTTAGTTCGCAGATACTGTGGATTTTTTTTTATAGATCTTGGTGCTTGGTAGATTTGGACATAATATGGACCTAGGCGCTTGTTCATTACAATGTCTCCGTCATCAGGTTTTAGAAAATGCTCAGAAATTTGGGTTTCACAAGGGGATTACCCTTGCTTGCAATGATTGATTATCAATCACATTCAAAAAAAGTCTTTTGTAGCATTGCTGAGCTCTTTGTAGGTGAATTTCCAAGGCAATTTCACAATATCTGAACTAAATTTGTCTGTCCTTTTCAATACTCTGTGCTTGTAACAGAACCAGAAAAACAATCTAGTGGCCAATGCAACAACTGTTGGAATTTTACAAATTCCAGAACAGAATTGGAGAATAAAACTCCCCTTCTTAACACAAAGAAAAAAATTTTAAAATTTCATTCACAGACAGAGTTTCAACTCAGAAAAATTTATATTCCATGTATAAAAAAACTGCTGTTACAATTCTTCCTTAGCTGATCCGGAATATGTGCATAAGCCACACATCCGAAAACCTTCATATGTGTGACACTTTGGTGCCACTCCATGCCTCTTCCGGCACTTTGTTCATAACAGCTTTTGTAGGGCACCTGTTCAAAATATACGCTGCACAATGTACAGCTTCAGCCCAATAATCATTAGGCAAATGCTTTGCCTTAAGCATACTCCTCGCCATGCCCATTATGGTTCGGTTCTTCCTTTCGGCTACTCCATTTTGCTGTGGAGTATATCTAGTTGTAAACTGCTTTTGAATACCATTTTCTCTACAAAACCGTAGAAAATCTTTAGATATATACTCACCTCCTCTATCAGTCCTTAAGAATTTGATATGCAGCCCACTCTGATTCTCAACAAGTGCTTTGAAATTGCAAAATTTTTCAAACACTTCACTTTTCTTTTTCAAAAAGTAAACCCAAGTTTTTCTTGTAAAATCATCTATGAATGTTAAGATATAGTGGCTACTAGGAAGCGATGGAGTTTGCATCGGTCCACATACATCTGAGTGGACAAGTTCTAAGGGTGCTTTTGCCCTTATGCTTTTCCCGGAAGGAAAACTTTCTCTGTGTTGTTTCCCAAGAATACAACCTTCACAAAGGCTGTCCGGTTTCTCTATCAATGGTAAACCACTTACCATCCCTTTTCTGTTCAACAGATTAAGACCTCCAAAGTTGAGATGACCAAATCTCAAGTGCCATAACCAATTATCATCTTTTGGTTCGCTTTGGAATGTCTCTTGTACTATTGCTGCTTTCTCTTCACCATTCATCAGATCTGCTCTCATTCTGAAAGGGAACATCCTGTTCCTTGTCATCTTCACTCCAGCAATACACTGTTTGCTGGGTGGTTTATCCATGATGGTACAAACATCATTATCAAAGAAAACATTATATCCCTTATGGACAAGCTGTCCAACACTTAAGAGATTACACTTCATTCCTGGAACATAATAAACATCTGCTATGGTTTTCTTTGCACCTAATCTTGTTAAAACATTTACATCTCCTTTTCCCATAACAGAAACTTTGCTATCAGTTCCTAGTGTGACTTGTGACCGCACACTTTCATCTAACATAGAAAACATTGCTAAGTTTCCTGTCATATGGTTACTACAACCGGAGTCTAGAAACCATAAGTCTTCAGATTTTTCTTCAGCCATGTTACAAACTAAAAACAAATTACTTTGGCTGCTATTTTCTTTTGTGAAATTTGCACTAGTTTCACTTCTCATATCATTCTGCTTCTTCTTTCTACATTCATTAGCATAATGACCATATTTTTTACAATGGTAACATTGGACATTGGATTTGTCATACCTTTGTCCTTGTGCATCCTGCTGACCATTTTGTTGGCTGCTGCCTTGGCCTTGATGCTGATTTGGATTGTTGCCCCTTCCTTGAGCATTTGCTGGACTGTTCCTTCCACCTCTGTTTTGGCTTCTGCCTCTTCCTCTCTTGTTTCCTCTGCCTTGCCCTCTTCCTCTTCTGAAAGACATATGGGTCTTAAAGGCTTGCTCAAGAGATGAGTTTTCACTCTTACCCAGTCTCTGTTCATGGGTCATCAGTGATGCATGTAGTTCATCCACTGAAAACTTTGTGAGATCCCTAGTCTCCTCTATGGTGGTGACAATCACATCGAATCTTGAGGGTAAACTTCTCAAGAGTTTTTCCACAATCCTTTTATCTTCAAGAGTCTCTCCATGAGATCTTATTTGTGTGATCATTCCAATCACATGAGTGAAGAATGAGTCAATGTTATCTGACTCCTTCATACAGAGAGTCTCAAAGTCTCTCCTCAACAACTGAAGTTTTGATGTCTTCACTTTCTCCATACCCTGATAAGCTGTCTTCACTTTCTCCATACCCTGATAAGCTGTCTTGAGAGTTTCCCATGCTTCACTGGATTTCTTGGCTGCTGCTATCCTTGGAAACACACTCTCATGCATAGCTTGATATAAGAAGAAAAGAGCCTTGGCATCTTTCTTCCTATTGCTCTTCAGAATCTCTCTTTCTGCCTGAGTTAAAAGAAGAAACTCCACTTCATTTGTTGGCTCTTCAAATCCATCCTCAACTAATTCCCATAAGTCTTGGGAGACAAATAATGCCTTCATAGTTATTGACCAGTAGTCATAATTTTTCCCATTAAACATTGGGAGATGGATATTTCCCATACCCATACCTGTGCTGGCTCCAGCCATTCTGCACTCTTAACTATGATAAAAACACTTGACTGTGTGTTTAAAACTAACCAACTATACTGCAACAGTAACACAAAACTATATAGAGAAATACCTTAAATCCTTTATGGCTGAGTCTTCACACTGCTGGAGAAGCTGCTGCAACAAAGAATTCGTTTCCTTCAGCTTATTTGACCTTCAAATAGCCTGGATTGGCTCTGATACCATGTTGGAATTTTGCTGAATTCCAAAATAATAAAACTGCCTTGCTTAACACAGAGAAAACATTTAAAATTTTATTCAACAGTGACAGAGTTTCACATTAAAAAAATTCTATTAAAAAAAAACTGCTGTTACAGATTCTTCCTCAAAAGAGGGATTACAAAACAAAATCTGACTGCTGCAAACACAGTTCAGAAATATCACTCTATCATTCACTGCTGTTACAAAATATTTCACACTGCTGTGTAAAACATAAAACACTCTGTTTTTCTGTCTCTGTTTGAAAAAAATACTTTGCTGTGTGTAATAATTAAAAAAAATTACAGCTCTCTGCCTCTGTATATTAACAAAATATCCCAGATTCAATTAATGCCATTAACTGACATTCAACCACAAAATTCACCGCTTGGAAAAACATTAATGGTCTCCATTAACTTCTGTCAGCACTGCTTACAATTGGCATTGATGGCAAATTGAATTTGTGGCACCGCTGTTCTTTCTTCCTTTCCGCACTGCTGTGCAATGAAACTGTTGTCTTTTTAAAAAAAAAATTACACTGTAAAATAAAAATTACAGCCACGGCCCTCTTTTTTGTTTTGGCTTTCGGGCCTTTAAACTTTCCAGAACATTTCATTTTAAAATAAAACATATTAGATTAAAAATCTTTCGGGAAATCACATGAAAATATTGGGATTTTATTTTTGGTAATTTATTTATTTGTTTACTTATTTTTATTTATTTATTTATTTTATTTTATATAATATTTAATTCAATTATTTAATTAGTTATTTGTTTATTTTATTTATTTGTCAGTATTTTATTTATTAGTTTACTTATTGATTATTTTATTTATTTATTCTTTTATATTTATTATTTTATTTTATATTTAATTTAATTAATTATTTATTTATTTTTATCCTAATTGAATGTTATT
Source organism: Pinus albicaulis (assembly GCA_034641835.2). Taxonomy (NCBI): domain Eukaryota; kingdom Viridiplantae; phylum Streptophyta; class Pinopsida; order Pinales; family Pinaceae; genus Pinus; species Pinus albicaulis. Next base: position 82,430 of record JAXQQM020082397.1, read on the forward strand.
GTTTTATAGATTAATTTCGTTTATGAGGACTTTGACTTTTATTGGATTTATGTTTTTATTTTATTTTTATCTATTTATTTATTTATATTTTGGGGTCATTTTAGTTTTTGGTTTTGGTTTTATATTATTTTTAGTTTTGACTAGTATTTTTAGGGGTGGGTTTGTTATGTTTCCTGTTTTTATTTCTATTTTTATTTTTGACTAGTTAATTTTGATTTTAACCGTCCTTGGATTTGACCGTTGCTTCTCTCCTCATGGTATAAATAGGTGTGTCTGATCAGCCATTCTTCATTATCCTGATGATGAACTACAGTTGGTAGTTCGAAACGCGTTTTTGGTCCTAAAATTCTCATGTGATTTCCCGAAATATTTTTAATCTAATATGTTATGGATCACAGAAGCTTGCACTCTTAAAAATAAAACATTATTTATATATATTATAAATATTATAAATATTTATAATATATATTATTATTAGTAAAAAAAATTTACCGAAGGTCTTTTAAAAACTTTATGAACCTTTACGGATTTCAAAAAGTAAATAAAACTCCTTTTGAAAAAAGCTTTTCGCGTTCCAAAATCGAACACTGACGTAGGCCCAATGTGTGACGCGAAATTCAAATTAAATCCACCCTGTAAAATTTTGGGTCCCGATTTTGCTTGCTGACGTAAGCTTCAAAATCAACGCGATTTCATGTGTTTTCTCCACGGAAATTCCTGTAGCGTTGCTGCAGTTGAATTTAAAATTCAACAACAACAACAACACCTCCTGTTGCAATGCCTACAATTCACCCTCTCTGCACGCATGAATGACTATGGCACCCTCTTTTGTGAACAGGTACTGGAGCTGAAGGTACCGGTTTCCATTAGGATCGTGGAATTCAACATCCAAAATAGTATCAAATTCCACTGCAATAGTATTCCCCAGCGAGGGCAATAGTTCATTGAGACCTATTGGACTCATCACCCCCAAATAGCCTCCAGGGCTACCCAGAGTGTGATCATCTGGAGCAATAACAAATGCTCATCCATCCCCAATTGAAACAAGAACAGGACCCACATTGGTTACAGAAAAAGAGAAACACGTTTTGAAAGAAGAATAAACTTTTGTATTAGGGTCCAGAAATCTAACTGGTCTATTGTACAATGCCCTACCTGCACTTCAAATTGGTACTCCCAACTCCATGCTAAGGCTCACTGTGCCATTCTTCAGATGAGCATCTTAACCTGAAGTTTGATTCCAAAAAACCCAAGTCCCCTGTTCTATGCCCAAGACCTCCGTTACAACGAGTAGAGTTCTGAGCGAAATACTTCACAATAGGAAGCAAAAGAAACATCGCAAAATTGCTCCGCTTTAGACTGATAATTTTCTGTGCGAAAATTCAACTGCGGACAGTAAAAACATAATATCAAACACAACCAATCGACAATGGAATTTGAACATGAGGATTTATAACCACAGAAAACCCTCTCCAAGTTAAAAGAATTCCGGAATGGCTTTAAGATTCTACTAATGAGCGCTTACAACACCATAGCAATTACTGTCACAATGAAATCTGCTGGAAGCAAAGCCCTTGTACAGTTTCTACATTTCCACAGTGGAAGCAAGAATCTTGCTATCTCTCATGATCTGGTTCTATGGTCAAATCCTTTGCTATGGCTGTCTTGTTCGCTAAACGTGGATCTGTCTTAGCTTTGGCTCTAGTTCTCATTTAGGATCGTGGCTATCTGATCTTGTTGTGGCTTTGACTATACAAACTTGTTCAATAGGAAAATGTTGACTCTGCTATATATAGGAGCTTCAATGGGTGCTCTCAAACACTTTTTTGGGCAGCTTTGTTTTGTCTCTGATTCAAGGCAGAACTATGTTGGCCTTGGTTTTTAGTCCTTGGAACTTAGTTCTCTCATATTTTCCATCCTATCCCCAGTTTGCTACCGAGAAAGACATAACTTCACGATATCAAAATTGACTATTTTTGTCCATTTATCTTTAGTAATGGTACAACCTTAATTTGGTGCATTCGTACAGTATCTGAAGAGCACTCTCAAGCTGTTATTCAGTATTTTAGCATAACTACTACATTTAACTGCCATGCTCTAATATTTATATCAACCATAAGTATTCTTAAGGTAGTTCCACGTTTGTGAAGCAGAAGGAATGCTTCTGACAGCTTCTTATCATAGTGGTACAATTCTGTCCGCAGTTTATCTTTTATAAACCTCCAATTTTCCAAAAGTAGTAGAGACTACAGTTTGCATCTGAAATTTTGGAAAAATCTGTTTAGTATTCTACAGAAAATGCATTAAGAATAAAAAAAAGCCCACAATTTGTAAAAAGCCCACAATTTTGTAAAAAGCCCACATTTTGTAAAAAGCTCACAATTTGTAAAATGCCCACTTTTATTTTCTTTTTGCTTATATATTGAGCTCCCATTGAGTTCAACAAGTCTTGGGTTTTCTGAGAGAGATTTATTGCTTTCTTTATAGGATAATTTGCATCAATGGAAGAAAACATTGGAGCTGGAAAAACAATTCAAAAGGGTGAAAGGGGTGATGGCAGAGTTTATTGCCCTTGTAAAAAATGTTGTATGAGAAATAATGTTAGAGTTTTAATAGCAACAGCAACAGTGCATTGTAGGAAATATGGGCACATTGATGGTGGATCGAATGACTATCGTCCCATGGTAATTAATTATCCATCTTCATTTTGATTATATCGTAAAATTTTATATTATTTTAAATTTTTAATATTTTTTATATGCGCACTAATGTTTAATTATTAATGTTTGTAATTTTCATAAAGGCACAGTTGCCCCCCAACTTTTTGCAGATGATCAACCAGCTTCCACAGCAAAATAGTAGTAGATTATATGATGTTGCACCAGTACAAGAGAATATTGCAGCAAATATTAGTATTGGAAATGATGTTGTACAAGGTGAAGAACATGAAGCGAATGATGAAGGTAATTTTAATGATCCCATGGAGGTAGATCACGATGACAGTAATGAGACAGTTCACATTAATGATGGGACAAATCAAATGCTACAAGACTTGTATGGTGAGTCAGATGATGATGGTGGAGATAGCAGTGACGGTATTTATGATGTACCTCTGATTGAAAGGTCAAGTGAACGACTTTTTGAACACTCAAATGCAACTCTTCTCTCTGCTACATTGTTGCCGGTGAACTTAAAGGTTATGAATAATTTGTCGAACAGATGTATGACACAACTCCTAAGGTATGCAATATGTATATATGATCACATATATGTAAATGTTGATTATTTTCCCTTTTTAAAAAAAAGGGAAAATAATCAACATTTACATATATGTGATCATATATACATATTGCATACCTTAGGAGTTGTGTCATACATCTGTTCGACAAATTATTCATAACCTTTAAGTTCACCAGCTCTCTGCTATTGTTGCTGGTGAACTTAAAGGTTATGAATAATTTGTCGAACATATGTATGACACAACTCCTAAGATATGCAATATGTATATATGATCACATATATGTAAATGTTGATTATTTTCCCTTTTTTTTAATTGTAATAAATGTGTAAAATAATAACTTATATATATATATATATATATATCATAGTTATCAAAACCGGCCAGTCAGGACAGCGGCCGGTTGGAACCGGTCTTGCAACCCGGTCAATAGCCTATTCTCACCTGTCTTGGCCGGTTAACCAGACCTAACCGGCCGGTTAAGTAAGGAACCGGCCAGTTTATGCATAAACCGGTCAGTTCCGTACTTAACCGGCCGGTTAGGTGCTCCTCCATGAGTTGCAAATTCCTCAGTGTCTCCTCCATGAGCTGCAAATTCCTCTATTATACTAGCAACAAACTTTTCTAATAACTCATACTCAACACCTTATAGTAGCAACAATACACATGATGACTGATAAATACAAGGCTGGCTAGCATAAAATCCCTGGCAGCATGCAACTCATCAAGTGTACTTGATGACAATTTCTGTTCTCAAAACAATCAGCAGCAACCTTATTTCACACTCAGCTAGGAACTGTCAGACCCTCTCTCTAGAAACCCGGTTCATTAGCTCCACCGATTCGGTCACCGGTTCCGGTTTTAATAACTATTATATATATATATATATATATATATAATATATATATATATATATGTATATATATATATATATATGATTAATAATCTTTACAAGACACTACTTTTTGTTTCTGTTGTAGATTGTTGGGTGAATATTTGTTACCATCGCCAAATACTTTACCTCGAACATATCGAGATCTACGTGCTATTATGAAACACTTTGGAATGGATTATAACACTATAGATGCATGTCCTAAAGATCATATTATATATTATGGAGAACATGCGTTGAAAACAGAATGTCCGAAATGTGGTACCAGTAGATATCGAACAGATCAACTAACCAAAAAGGTGCCTCAAAAGGTTCTTCGTCATATTCCCATAATTCCACGTTTGCAGCGAATGTTCAGGTGTAACAGCATAGCACACTTTATGGATTTCCATGCAAAGAATAGAAGTGGAGATGGTGTTCTTCGAATGCCTGCAGATGGTTCTGTATTTAGAGAAATCGAGGAAAAATATGTAGATTTTAAAAATGAACCTCGTAATGTCAGGCTTTCATTGGCAGCCGATGGTGTTAATCCATTCTGAGAGCTTAGATCTACTTACTCAGTGTGGCCTATTTTCGTTATCAACAATAACATTCCTCCTTGGATGTCAATAAAGAGGGAGCACATAATGTTGACTATGATTATTCCAGGTATTTGATACATTATTTCTTTGAATGTAACATTTTCATTTCTCTCGTTGTTTGAACAAATATATATTTTATTTATTTACTTATATATACATATATCATGGGAGTAATTATTATGTTCCGTAATTTTGAACAATTAGGTAAGTACCAGGTCAAAGATATGAATGTATATATTGAGCCTCTTATCGATGAGCTAATACAGTTATGGCATGGCATCACTATGTATGACATCACTAAGCCAATCAAGTAGAAGAGATTTCAATGTCGTGGAATGCTTGTATGGACAATTCATGATGCCCCAGGACTAACACATGTTTGTGGTATGTAATATTTCATCGCACTTTAATATGATACATAATTATCTAAATTAGATATACCATATTGCATGTTTTAAAAATGATCTCATAGTATATTAATTGTTATTGATCCATCTATTGCAGGTCTTCAAACAAAGGGTAGATTTGCATGTCCAGTTTGTGGCCCTAAGATGAAGTATCGTCATTCAGCAGACTTAAAAAAGATGGTGTTTGATGAGTTTAGGCACTTCCTCCCTAGGAACCATAAGTATCGTACTACCGAAAAACATCTTTTCAATGATAAAGAAGAAACTAGATTAAAACCACGAAGAATGACACCTCAGTTGTGGATGTTGGAATATAATAGAATTAATAATCGCCGAGCAGCTGGTACGTAATGTGTGTATATATATATATTATTTGTTTATGTAATGTTTGGAATTTTTGTTTTAACTAATGAATTTATTTTATTGTATTTTATAATTAATATTGTTCTGATTTATTTTATTCTTTGATATCAAGGTCATCGTCGCCGTGAAGGTACTAATATTGTACTTCCACCTGGAATGAAATGTTATCCTTCTCAATTTGCGAGGTTGCCCTACTATGAGGACCTAAAAATAGCTCATTTGTTTGATACAATGCATGTCGGGAAGAATGTGACAGAAATGTTATGGCGAACCATAGATGGTGCACATGAGAGAGATAAAATTGACAAAATTTGTGCCGACATTGAGAAATCAAATCATGCAATGAAAAGTGTGATCGACGGATCAAATAACAATGGAGGTCGAAATTATAATAATATTCCATGGTTATTAACAGAACAACAAAGCAATGATTTAAAAGAGGTCGTTAGAAGAATTAAATTTCCAACAGGTTTTTCTTCAAACATAAATAATATCTTAACGAAGAAAGGTGACTTCAGTGGGGTGAAAACACATGATTGGCATACCTTTATTAAGGTAATTTTTTTGGTATACGTTTTTGTTTGTTATTGCTTGAATACATATTTTAAATTTTCTTTTTTTCTGTTTAATTTGGAAACCAATAACGATTCATTTTTTATTGTTATAGTATGTTCTACCTGTATCTCTCCCAAACGACTTCGACAACAATGTCAAACAAGTTATATATGGTCTTAGTAAATACATGAGGTAAGTAGTTTTTATTTATACGCAAAATCTAATTGCTACAATTTATTTTTGTACTTGATGAAATGATGTATTAATTGACTTGTAATGAAATATATATTATGTTTCATTGAAATAACCTTGCGTAATGATTTGCAGATGGTTTTCATTGAAAGAAATCCATCAAGATGAAATAAAGTATTGGAAGAGAGAAATTCCTCGGCTAATGTGTGAAATGCAAAAGTATCTACCTCCAGCATTTTTCAATGCACAAGAACACTACTTGATACACCAAGTTGAGGAGATTGAAATGTGTGGACCAATACACACAAGGTCAATGTGGATGGTCGAGAGGCACCTGAAATCCTTGAAGGCTTTGGTTAAACAAAGAGCACGACCTGAGGGTTCTATGGTGGAGGGATATGTGGTATATAAATCCATGGTGTATATTAGTCATTATCTTCCTAAATTAGCTGCGCCAACCATGAAGGCGGTGGATTGCATTTGGGATGTGAACTCCATCAAAAAATTTGAAGAGGAGCACCTGTTGGGAAAAGGTAGAATGAAGAAAGTGAGAGGTAAAAGATTTATTATGTATAATACATATAGTGTTTCATTTTTTTACATCATGTATATGATCATTATATTCATTCAGGTTTTATTCTTTCATAGTTTATTAATTAATATAATTTACTATGGTTATAAGTAATATTTATTAATATTGGTGAATTATTGTTTTTTTATTCAGGTGCTCAAGATTATGAGGCGCTACTTTTATACATTGCAAACAATCTTGAGTGGATGAGTGACTGGATTGAAACATGTAAAGCACGTAACGACGGTAGGTTATCATGGCAACTACTGTCTGAATTGATTAGAGAAGCGTATCGTAGTGGAGATGGGAACGTTACGAACAGGGAAATCGATTTAGCATATGGTTTGAAAGATAGAAAGGTAAGCAATTAATTCACCTATTTATAATGTGACAAGAAGTTTGATTTTTCAGTTAATTTTCATGTTGTGTAAATTATATGTTTAATTATTAATTGAGAATGCATATTTTTCATGTTTGGCATATTGCAGTTGAAACATCACAAGGCTATGTGGTGCAATGGTCGTCAATTTCGCGTTAAACAGTTGGATGATAACAGGAAAACTTCTGATAGTGGGATAACTGCAGTATTCCAGGTCACTAATGTTTCCTCCAGGAGTGACAGACATCCTCGAGAATCTAAAAATAGATATTATGGGTTCTTAGATGATATAGTTGAGTGTGACTTTAATTCCTTCAAAATAGTTTTGTTCGATGTCAAATGGTATAGGCTACGAATGAATGTACGTGATGATGATAGAACAGTTATTCAACATGACAATGGATTTCCAATGGTTAAAACATCGCAGTTTGAAGCATGAAAAGATCGCTATGTTTTTCCAAGCCAATGCGAACAAGTCTTTTACTCAGAGGTTCCAGGTGAGAAGGAATGGTCATTTGCTATTAGATATGATCCAAGAGGAAGGCCAGTAGAGTATACTGTAGAGGAAGAAGATGATATTGATCAAGAAGAAGATGATGCAGTGGCAGATGAGCAAGAAGATGCATGGACAGATGAAGAAGATATCTTAGAAGATGAACCAGGCATAGGAGATGAGGCAACAATTATTGATGATGATGTCGATGAGGATATTATTGAAAATGACATAATTGATGATGATGATGACATGGTCGATCATTTCAACACCGTTTTTGAATCAGATGTTGATATAGATGTCGATCAGTTGGATGAAGATCAAGAAGATACAGAAGAATATTGATACAGATGTTATGTTCGAGTATGAGCTCGTCCTTATTTATATCGATTCTCCATTAAATACAGAGCTTGCCATCAAGGACAATCATATAATAGGATACAGGAAACATATTGCCAACATTGTCTTTAAATAATTTAATAATTATGCGGGTTTGTTGCATGTTGTTTGTTATTTCAAACCAATAAATAATGGCCTTACTATTGTTTATTATTTCGCAGGATTCACAGGATTCATTTGATTCTATGGTTAGGTCTCTGAAAAAGCCAATTAAACACTTAAATAGTCAAGATCTGGAAGACAGGCTATACCCCCACCATAAATTTCTGAAAAACCGGCCTTCAGTTCAGCTTGCTGTGCTGAAGACGAGGGTGGATTTGCATGATCAGTTGAATGAAAATGAATTAGATATTCGAGATGCTTTTGAGGGCAGATCCATAATCCCCATAGATGAAGATCCCATTGCTGCAGAATTTCTGTCTGCGTTGAAGCACAAGTATAGTGTTGTATCGGAATACAAATTGGAGGACAACTATACCAAGTCTAAATCAACTGAATCCAATTCTAGTGCTCTTGAACTTACCGAATTAAAGCCAGAAACAGGATTTACAATCTCTAATGGGAATGGGTATGGTAGTTCCAATATTGGATTAGATGTCCGGAGCTCTGCAATAGGCACTGGACCTGATCGTAATGAACCTCAACTAATTCAATGTGATGAAAATATGGACTTTGATGATGATCAGGAAAACAAGCCAGAGCATTTTGGCAATATTGAAGAAACTGAAGAGGTTTCCTGTGATCGATTGAATCAAATCAGCCATAAGACATCTACTGCAGGCTCGTTTGTAGCAGAAGGAGAATCGGTTTTGCTTTCCCATGATGATGGATGCTGCTCTTTTCACGATATAGCAAATTCAGAGGTGTGGAGGTTTTAATTATTGTACTTAATTTTGGGGGTTATGGGTGTTATAATTTATACAATTTGGGCGTATCCTAGAAATAGGGAAAAGCCTAGGGGTTAGATTATTCTCATGGTTTAAATTTCTATATTTGAAATAAAATTCACCAATTTCTGTTTAAAAAAATGATTTTCCTAAATATTTGATGTAGTTTAAATAGGATGTAGTTCATTTCAAAGACTGTTGAAATTTTCTAGAAACTATGATTGGCATTTCAAGAATATTTATGCACTCTTTAAATTTTCCCTTAACATAAAGGGCAGTTGATGTATGACTAATACTCAGCATTGTTATTTTCCAATCTCCAGGAGAAGGCTAAATATAAAGCTCCATATGGGCTTACCCCAAACATGTGGGGTGATTGCTGGTTGATCAGAGCAGCTGGTTCAGATGGTTGCTCTGGTAAATATGTTGTGGCAGCATCTGCAGGTTGTACATTGGACTCGGGTTTCTGTTCATGGGACTTTTATAATAAAGAAATTATGGCATTCCATACTGAATCAGAGGCCTTCACTTCAACGTCCAGTACCATCTCTCCAGTTTTGGCAGAGAGGGATGTCTCAGGGAGAAATTTTGGCTTTGCAAATGTTGTGCCAGAGAATCAACATTGGTGGTACAGGCCATGTGGGCCTCTTATGGTATCTACTGCCAGTGCCCAAAAGACAGTTAATATTTATGATATTCGTGATGGAGATCCCGTGATTTCAATGTGTTTGTTTTGAAAGTTTAGGTTTCATAGTAAATCATCAATGGGCTCTAAAATAAGGCCACATTGAAATCTTGGATACATGTTTCATGCCAAAATCAGTTGTATCTTCCATAAATACACAATCTTGGACCACTCTGTATAAATCTGCTTCTTGGACAATATTACATCTCCCTCATTATACAGGTGGTGTTCTTACATGCATAGAAAAGGTATTGTTTTGGCAATCATTTTTTAAGTCACTAGATATTGTGGGTACAAGGATCTAGGGTCTCCACATGAAACTGTGTTGCCCGGAGACTCACTCTGCCTGTCCTTAAATTTGTAAACATAGTAGTCATGCCAATGCTTCTTTCATTTTGTATGCATAAGACGATTTTTTGTCAAAGTCCATAATTGTTTTTAAGTTTTATCCATCCCAGTTTTGTTGTGAATGCACAAGTTTTTGGCTCAACACATATCTGTTATATCTTTGTACTTTTCCTTTACTAACTATTTTAAATTTCTAGTTATATTTAGAGGTGTCTTTTAAGGGATGAGGGGAATTACTTGGATTTAGTGCTGCCAGGCTTATCATTTATTCTCCAAATGAAGCCCTGTAATCTGTAACACTATATGCGCATGCAGCTCACTTGTTAAAATATAGTTGATACAAAACATTGTACATGAAGCCTGGAATTGTGTACATTCCTGGAATATATTAATTTGCACGCATGCTTAAAAGAGAGATAGGTTTTGATAAAATCAAAAACCCTGAACATGAAGAAAAATACGAGGCAAACGTTGTACATGAAGCCTGGAATTGTGTCCATTCCTGGAATATATTAATTTGCAGGCATGCTTAAAAGAGAGATAGGTTTTGATAAAATCAAAAACCCTGAACATGAAGAAAAATACGAGGCAATTATTTTATACAGATAGAACCAAGACACTATCTCCTCATTAATAACAAAACCTCATTCCAAAAATCATATGTACAAATTCTAGAAGTCGAAAGTTGAAAATTTCTGAAATGGAACCAGGCCCTTTTCAAAAGAATAAATTTAGTAAAAACGAGGGTGAATAAAGTTATCAAAATTTCCACATACCGTGTTAGCAAGGAATGACTACGAGTCCTGAGCAGTGAGACTGAGGAATTGCTCCTTTGCTACAGGTTGCAGTTCTCTTCTCCAACACGATGAAAAGAAAATTCTTAGCTTTGGAGTCTGAAGCTCGAGTCACAACTTGGAAGTTGGTAAGGAAAATTATCAGGGTTGTTGCCAGTTGGCTTGGAGTTCGCAGCCTAATTAATTTTCTTTAATGAATTTCCTTCAATGCTGTGCCAGTTGTCACTGGCCAGCAACCTTTACAATAAAATTTATTAGACCCGTCACGCTACGAGGAAAATTTGACGTGATCACTGATCATTGATTTCTTATTGTGATAACAAACATTGGAGATTTACTGTCCTGTTTTAAAGTTTTATATATTTTTTTTTAAAATTGAAACCGTCGTCGGCATACCGACGCCTTGTAAACGTCGCTCTTTTGACGTTTTGAACGATTTCCATTTTCGTTGGTCTTGTGACGTCCGTCGATATTGCGACAACTCTAGAAACGTCCAAAATTTCGGACCACATTTCGTCGGAATTGCGACAGTTATTCCTGGCGTCGATATTGTGACGCTTCTGGAAAGCGTCGGTCTTGTGACACTTTTGCAATACGTCGGTCTTGTGACACTTTTGTATGGCGTCGGAAATGCGACAGTATAAAGACGTCTGAACCGCGACGTTCAAAACGTCGGACCAAATTTCGTCGGAATGGCGACATTTTACAAACGTCGGTTTGGGAGGCGTCGGAAGAGAGACGAGTGTTTGGAAGCGACGGGAAGTGTCGGTAGTGCGACACTTTGTATAGGCGTCGGAATTGCGACCGCACGAGAAACCACGTTTTTACCGGCCTCGAATTGTCGCTCTTGCGACGACTGTGTGTCGGAAAAGCGACGATTTGGCCGTCGGAATTTCCGCCAAATGTACTAGTGTGATGTGCTTTGTTTGATCATGGAATTTTGGGTTCTTGGCCAACTTTATTGCAGAAGTGTTGTCGATCATGAGTGGTGTGGAATACATTTGTTTCATCTGCAAATCTTCCAGGATTTTCCAGAGCCACACAATTTCTTTTGTTGCTTCAGCTGCTGCCACATATTCTGCCTCGGTTGTGGAATCTGCTGGAACTGACTGTTTGCGTGATCTCCATGAGACAACTCCTGATCCAAGACTCATGGTGTAACCTGTAGTAGACACCCCTGTTTCTTTGTCGCCATCAAAGTCTGAATCAGAGTATCCGATCAAGTTGAAGTCGCCTACCTGTGTATATTTGAGTCCAAAGTCTTGAGTCCCCTTCAAGTACCTTAACACTCTTTTTGCAGCAGACCAATGTCCTTCACAAGGTTTTTGCTTGAACCTTGAGAGGATTCCAACAGCAAATGAAATGTCAGGTCTGGTGGTGGTCAGGTAGATAAGACTTCCTACAAGCTGTCTATACTTAGTTGCATCCTCAAATTCCTTCCCTTCAATAGATGTGAGCTTCAAGTTTTGTTCCATTGGAGTGCTTAAGGGATTACAGTCATTCATGCCAAATTTGTTCAAGAGATCTCCAATGTACTTCTTTTGAGAAATAAATATGAATTTAGGATGTTGAATTACTTCAATACCCAAATAGTAATGAAAATGACCCAAATCAGTCATTTCAAAAACTTTCTTCAACTCTTTCTTCATGGATGCAATATAGCTCTCATTGTTTCTTGTTATCAAAAGATCATCTACATATACCACAAGATATACAACTGTTTTTCCAACTTTCTTAACAAACAAAGTTGCATCATCAAGATCAAAATGTTTGAAGTCAAGTTTCAAAAGATGCTCGGTTAATTTCTCATACCAGGCTCGTGGTGCTTGCTTGAGGCCATACAAGGATTTTATAAGCTTGCAAACTTTGTGTTCTTGACCCTTTACCACAAATCCTTCTGGCTGGGACATATAAACTTTCTCCTTTAGATCTCCATTCAAGAAGGTTGTTTTTACATCCATCTGATGGACTTTCCATCCATTTTGAGCTGCTAGGGCAAAGAGAGTCCGGATGGTGGTCCATTTTGCTGTGGGAGAAAAAGTTTCTTCATAATCGACTCCTTCTTTTTGTGCGAATCCTTTTTCCACAAGCTTGGCCTTGTGCTTGTCAAGTGAGCCGTCTGCTTTGTACTTGTTCTTGTAGACCCACTTACAACTAATTAGTTTCGTTCCCAAAGGCGGATCAACCATCTTTCAAGTGCCATTCTTTATCAAGGCATCATACTCCTTCTGCATCGCTTCTTTCCCTTCATCATGAGAAGCGGATTCTTTGAAGGAAGTTGGTTCATGATCTGTAGACAAAATCAATTCACAATTATAAGCAATATCCATATCATCAGGGGAATCATAATTATCTACATCACCTTCGATTTGTTGAGTGGAACTTGTTGTTCTTGTTTTTCCAACCTCATCAGGATGAACATTCTCCAGTGTCTTTGTCAGCCATTTGGGAGGACCTTTCTGAGATGGCCCAAGCTAGTCATTTGACTCAGTTGGGATTGATTCAAGATTCAATCTCCCAATTCTGTCAATCACATCATCCAATGTGTCATCCGTGGTTGTTTCTTCATGTGGGGGAGAGAGTGCTTCAGGACATGATTCCATAGTTTGATTCAATATCGAAATCCCCCCTTCAAGATGTCGAATCACATTATGAAATTCTCAGAAAGACTTTGCATGTGTGAATCTATCCAGGCGATCAAGTTGCCGCTCAAAAACCTTGTCACTCTTGGAAGATCCAAGAAATATGACATCTCTTGCTATCACAAACTTCTTATTTGCTTCATCATAAAGACGATATCCTTTGGAGGTATTGGAGTACCCCAAGAAGATACATTTTCTGCTTCTAGCACCAAGTTTGTTCCTTTGACCCTTGGGTATCAAGGCATAACAGGTGGACCCAAAGACCCCGAAATGCTTTACCGAAGGAATGTGGCCATGCCACATTTCAAAAGGAGTTTTATTTCTAATTGAACTTGAAGGACACCTATTCTTTATGTAAACAGCACATAGAACTGCATCAACCCAAAACATCAATTTTACATTCTTGAAAAATAACATGGAGCGGACCATATTTAAGATGGTTCTGTTCATTCTTTCAGCTACACCGTTCTGTTGTGGATTATATGGCACAGTCGTTTGATGTTTGATTCCATGTTGACGAAGATAATTTTCAAATTCGTTTGAAGTGTATTCTTTTCCATTATCAGTACGTAGAGAGCCAATATGTGTTTGTGCATCATTTTCAATCCATGCATGAAAATTCTTGAAAGTTTGAAAAGCATCAGACTTATTCTTCAAGAAGTAAATCCAACACATTCTGGTGTAGTCATCAATAAATGTCATCATGTATTTATTTCCATTTGCAGAAGCAATAGGCATAGGGCCACATAAATCTGAATGAACAAGTTCAAGTTTTCTATGTGCTCTGGAGTGTGAATCATGAAATGGCTGTTTGCTATGCTTTCCTAGAATACAAGCATCACATTCCTTAGGTTTTCTTGGAATTGTAGGCAGTCCATCAACACCATTTTTCTTCAACAAACGAAGAATATCATAGTTTAAGTGTCCAAATCTAGCATGCCATAAAAGACTTGATGGAAATGTACCTTCATCATGATGTGAACTGAATGCAAAGTTTTGAGCATGAGCAGATGAACCTTTTAGCTTCAAGAGTCTCCCAATATCCTCACCTCCATGTATAAATCCATATGCATTCTTCAGCTAATACACATTCTGATTTTGAGGAGTTACCTCTTGGTTTGACATGGAGGGGGGTATTATGAAATTGGGAATTGAAAATGGAGTGGGCGGTATTATAAATGGTGAGTGGGCGGACAGTGGTATTCCATACAAAATACAGTGGAGACAACGTATTAACACAGCGAAGACAACGTATAAAACACAATGCAAAGTATTAATAACAATGTATTAACAATGCAAATTATTAAATAATGGACAACGTTTTGATATCAGCTCAAACCAGGTTACAAAAACCAGTATATTAATCCAGCAGCAATGGACAGCATTGGATATTAAACGATGGAGCGATATTCTATGTATGACAGCGTTTTAAAGTTTGGAAGGAACGAACAACGCTGTATATAACAGTGATAGTGTTGATATATAAATGGAGCCCAAACCATCCGGAGTCGAGGGCAGCAGTATGCAGCCGACTGTGTTTTATATACAAAGACAGGAGGGTGTTGGAGATGTATGCAGCGTGGAGATATGGACAACGTTACACAATGTAAGGGCGGTATGGTATTGAACGATGTGCGTATTGGAATGGCGGTGTTGCATATAGTGTATGCGTTGTATATAAAATGTGGCAGGTGCGGAGAGGGCGAGGCAAGGAGAGTTGGGGGAGGCGTAGAGTTGAGAGCACAGAAGAATGTGTTCATTGAAATCAGGGGTGAGGGGTAGGACGAGCAGTCGATAGGGAATGCGAGAGGTAACGAGTGAAGAGGAGAGCGTTTATTTTGCAGAGAGGAGCGGATAGGGGAATGCAACAGCGCTGTATGGAACGTATGGAATGCAAACCGCTGTATGGAACGTTGTATGAATGGAGGGAATGGAGTGAGGAATGTAGGGAGAGAGCTGTTTAGGGAGATAGCAGGTAGGTAGGGGAAATGGGTGAGTCGATAGGTATGGAGAATGGAGGAGGCCAAAAGGCTGTTACAAAAAAACTGAAATGGCAGTGTGCAGGTGCTGAGTTGCAGGAACTGTAGAAATTGCAGGGGCTGCAAAACACTCAGATATTGTAAGAGCTGAACCTACAGAAGTCAGAGACTGTAGAATGCAGAAATAGAAAAAAAATGCAGAATTTCAGTCTAGCAAGAAAGAGCAGCAAAAAACTATTAATAAAAATTGACTGAGCAAAGGAGAGGGAGTTACACCACAAGCAGAAATGCCAATAGTGGAGCTGGCTCTGATACCATGTCAAACCAGGAGGTAACTCCTCAAAATCAGAATGTGTATTAGCTGAAGAATGAATATGGATTTATACATGGAGGTGAGGCTATTGGGATTCATCTCCCAATGACTCTTGGCCTTCCTTATTTCCTACTATTATTTATTATACAAAAATAAATATGCACACCCATCCCATAGGATTAGGTGTCAACAATCTCAATCAACTTAAAGGGAAATGGTTTGAAATATTATGGATGATTATTCTGTCTAGCTTAGAAAAGAGAAACCTATGGTTGAGCAGCATAATGATAGTTTGAACAACAATCTTGATGAACTGAACAACAATCAATTGAAGAGCATTCTTAATGAATTGAATAGCAATCGAAATGAAAGAAATCTAACTAAAAGCAATCTTAATGAAAGCAATCTAAATGAAAGAAACAACAATTACTTATATAGTTTTGCAATGGAATTCTCTTTGTAAACTGACTAATTAACATTAATAAACAATTGGACGCCTTGCTATGTTGAAAGGACGATTTAATCCATAAATACAAGTATTCATTGATTGTTAATTATCCTACGATTTGTAAATCAATTTCAAAGGTGTTGGAAGAAAATGGAAATGTATAACGGCTATGAAGCATTATTATACAAATCAGAAGATACGAAATGCGATTATT
Organism: Pinus albicaulis; assembly: GCA_034641835.2. NCBI lineage: Eukaryota > Viridiplantae > Streptophyta > Pinopsida > Pinales > Pinaceae > Pinus > Pinus albicaulis. The sequence continues at coordinate 98,810 of JAXQQM020082397.1, forward strand.
CTAAATCAAGAAGTACAAATGCTAAACAATTATGAAGGAATAAAAACTGTAAATTTATTGAGTAGAAAATTATTTTACAACCGCATCAGATAACTGACCATGGATTCTTTACCTAATGCACAACACTGAATTCGGCAAGGAAACTCCTAGGGGTTGGGCCCAGACCACTAGAATTTTTAACGCAATAAAAAATTCAAAAGGTAATTGTTCAAAACATCAAAACTCAAAATATAATAAAACAGTACAATATGACGGCTCTGTCTTGATGCGCTGATTACAAAGGGAAAATTCCTATTTGACTTCCTATCTAGTTCATCCCTGTCCCTTTTAAAGGCATTTCCATGTAATGAGATAGTGTTGTCCAAATGACAGCAGCTGCGCGTGGTTGTCATTTGAGCCTTCAAGCTTGAATCCATCCCTTTGCCTTCTGCCGTCTCATACATTCGTGTCTGTCAGGTGTCTTCCGTTTGCTGTTGGTTTATCTACTCTGACTTCCTGCATACGAAGATACAATAAGTCAAATTTATGTTATAGAAACATTCCTTTTCGTCGTTAGCTCAATTGCTCTGATTTTCATAAATCTTTTCTTTATTTATTTTCAAAATGAGGAAGAATTCCTACAATTGTGCCATAATTTGAAGAAATTATAGGGAAAAAACATACATTAATTCTGGCCCAACATATACTCCCCTGCTTACCTAATTGAATGTCCTCATGCAAACATATGGTTGAGATGCAACTGTGTTAGAGAGCAGGTGGGGTAAGCCTTTTCCTTGTATTCTCTGAAACACTATTTTTGTCTCATTATTGCGAAGGCAACGCTTGTGTGCCCCTCTAGTAACTCATAATTATGATTGTAGTCCTCAGGAGGATACCAGAGGAGAGGGATTTTGTACCTACATCCTAGCCATGCAAGCTCCATGCTAAAGTCCAGGTTATTGTATGAGAGGAATCTGGAGGTAGCAGCTTTGAAATTCCTGTAGCCAAATGGTTCTCTATTCCTTACGTTGTCCATGGAAGCCATCCATATTTGTTTAGCTACTGCCAAGGTTGTTTCTCAAATGTCTTCAAGGTACTCCTGTCCATTTTCTATGATATCGTTATGGATGGGACCCAGTCGAGTACTTACACCTTACCTTAGCATGAAGTTCTTGTGCTGGATAAACAGTTGCAGGGGTTTTGTAGGTTCCCCTCTAACCCACAAGTCTAGGCCATGTTCTCTCTTTCGGAAGATTTTATAGGCCTTGTCCCACTTAATTTGGTTCTTGGCGAATGAGAGGAAGGCTTGGAGTTGAACATCTCCTATAAAGGGACTAGGATTGTTATCCGTGTCCTCTTCTTGAAAGAAATTATGTTTGTAAAGTTCACATAGAAGGCATTGGAGTTGTTCATCTTGATCATTACAACAGTGGAAAAACTCTTCTATAGTCTTGAAAGTTGTAGACTTTCCTGCCCTGAGGGCCTTGAATTTTAGTAGTCAATATTATTCTATTAAGAACAGGGCACTGTTGGTGGTCGGTGCCCTGCATGATAGTGCAACGTTATACAGAGAACAAATCGTGGTGATTTGTTTCTTGGCTTGCTCCACCTTCTCTTGTGCCCTTTTTAGCTTTGTTTATTCTTCTCTGAGCTAGGAAAATGTTTCGTCTTCTGTAGAGGATAGTTCTATGAATTTATTTAGTAGTGATTGGTATTCTTGTGCTGGCACCACCTCCTTCCTACATTGTGCTAGCTCATGTTGTGTTTGCACTAGTTCATTGTGTAATTTATGATAAAAAACTTTTTCTACCAGAGGGGCATAGGCAGGGGCTTCCTTTTTTTGGGTCTCCTTCTCTTCTGTAGTTTTTTTCTCAGTTTGTGTAGAAGCTTCAATGATATTTTCTAGTTCTGTTTGAATTTCAGCCTCAGTAGTACCTTCTTGGTTAGTCTGTATCCCAGTTTTAGCTGTATCGATTAAATTGGTCTATACCTTAGCCTCTGTAGTGGCTACCATACTGGTCTGTACCTCATCCTCAATGATGTTAGCTAATCCAGTCTTCATCTCGGCTTCAACGGTGTTTATAAGGTTGGCGGCTAATTCTGTTTGAGTTCCCGCGGTGGTGGTTTCGTTCTTTGGCTTTCAGGCCCTTCTCTCCTCCTTCATTTGTTTCCTCAGATATTTCACCATTTTATTTAATCTTCTCCAGGCCCTGCTCAGTTTCTTAATTTTATTTTCGGCTGAATCCCCACCTAACCTGATTTCAGTAGGTGGAGGAGCAGTATTCCCATTTTCACGAATGGTGTTACCAACCTCAGGGTTGCCTCTGATGGTGTTTCTTATTTGATCTTAATATTTTACTTCCACAATAGGGTCCTGACTGGGTGGGGCAGTGCTACCTCTCTATGTCAAAGAGACTATTTCTATGCTTATTTTTTTCTCCACAAGGACAATGTCACCTAACTGATTTTCTGATTCTATTCTCTCCTCTACCTGTACTTTGCTATTCACCTCATAATTCCAAAGAGGGGAAAAAGCCCCATCATCATGTAGTTCCTCTTGTTTGAGTAGGACTTCAGTGTTACCAGAACTCCTGGCGGTGGTAGACTTATATATGGGTTCCTCGTGCTCTTCTACTCCCGATGGGTTTCTAGATTCATAGTCTGTCGTCAATTTTTCTAGGACTCGAGCCATTTCTTCCTCGAAGTCTTGTAACGATGCGTTTTGAGGGTGGGATGGTCTTGCCTCCTCTATGAGGTCTGAGGTTCCTTGAAGTGTTTTGGAATGTTTTTTCCTTCTTGGTTTTGAGGTTACAGTTTGGGTCCTTTTTCTTCTAGGTATGTTTACCCTGGGAAGCTCAATTTCAATTTCGCCAGGGTTTATTTCAAGTTCCCGTGCAGCAAGGTTAAAAAAATTGTCCTAGGCTATCTACTACTTATCTAACTCATGTATGATGACTACTTTAATTAACCCGTTGTGACTGAATACTGCTCGGGGATTTTTGGATCTTCTTAATCGAACAACAATATCATGCAATATGGAATTTAAGAAAGTAGGAAAATTAACTGAAATCTTTTGCTTAAGTACAGCTAATATTTTAAGATGGTGAGGTTTTACAACATCCTGACATCCGTCATATGTAATGAATCTTTGGATGAACGTCGTCAGTTCCTGCCATGGTTGGTGTAGAGAGGTAGGATTAATCCCTTTCCCTTTTCGCTCCAATGGCTCCTCCAGATCCTGATATGCTACTGCTACCTCTCATAGGAGGAGATGTCTCTCTGTCCATCTTTCTCCTTCTGCTGGTGTTCTGGAGACTCCAACAATAATTTCCTTTGTGACTGGTATAATTCGACCCTTGATTCTGGTCGGACCTTCTTGCAGATTTTGCAGAAAATCAATTGCAATTTCTGTATCAAATCCCTGTAATCAGTATACGTATGTCAGCCAGATGGCTTGCTAAAGGATGGAGCTAGATCTATTTGAAATTCAGATGTTTACAGGCTCATTTCGAAGGGAATTTCCTCCCATAGCTGGTGTGCTTTCCTGGGTCTCTTCTTCTGATTGTATTCTCTCTCGGCTCTATTGTTTTGACTGAATTTTGTATGCAGCCAAAAGAGAAATTGTTGTTCTACGTAGGTAACTTAATGCCTTAATTGCAGTATTCCTCTGGTCTTATCGATGTATCTAATGGGATTTGTGCAGAAATTTCACATGCTTGCCAATTTAAGACTAATCACACCCACTGCATTGAAGAAAGGGCACTCACGTCCTCAAGTACAAGAGGGATTTGGCCAATCATGAATGCGAACATGGGAATGTCAGGATTTGGAAAGAATGACATGTACATGAAGGAGAAGGTCATGGCTTTCAAGCTTCAGGGGGTTGAGTAATTACTATCATACGCAATGTAAAGGTCAGATTTGGAAGTTTTTCCATAATTCCATCTTGTGCGGAAGTGACCAGAAAGGGAGAGGGAATAGTATAACTATTATTATGATATGATGTCTTTCTTCAATGAAAAGTTATGACGGAATCAGTACCGAGATAGGTGATGATTTGTGCTATCATCCTGGTGTTAAAATATGTAAGCATATCTCTGTTACTTATTCCTGTGGTAGATTACAATTATCACTAATTTGAGTAATAGCTTATGGAAGAAGAATGGAAGATAAAGTATATATAAGAGTAATTCGTTATTTCATGAAACATATTTTCATACCATAAGCAGAGCCACTGTTTCCAGTAGGCGTTCATAGCCTCGACAGGGTTGCTATTTTAACCCAAAAGAATGAGTTAGAATCTTTATGTAAAAGTAGTTATTCTGCTAATTTGTAGAGAGATCACCATGTTGGTATGATAGCCAGATAGTCATAGTGCCACTCACCAGAGTTGTAGCAAGGTGATCAAGCCAACTCGTGATGAGACCTCTTGTCCTTTAAACAAATAAGGTCATTACCTTGGTGTGTTAGCCATTGTGGACATGTCACTTGCTAAGCTCTTATGAACATGGTAGGCTAGCTCGTGATGAGACCCCCTATCCTCTCTTAAAAATTTACATGTAAGAACAGTACTTCTTTTTGAATCATAGAATTTTGATTTATAAGGAAGTCAATGTGCTAGTGTGATAGCCAGATAGTCATAATGCTAATATATTATTTTGCGACTATTATTTATAAATTTTAAAATCGAACATGTTTTTAATAAAATGATTTATATAATAAATTAAACAACGGTTAAAAGGGATCTCTTTGTACTTGAGATACTTCTATCAAAATTTGATTATCTAATATATTTAATTCTCTAATGAGTAGAATATAAGCAAAACTATTTAAATTATTTTTTTAAATAATAATATGAAATTTATGTGATAAAAATTTACAACTTCAAAATATTATATTATATTTGAAATAACTTCTCGTTAACATTTGTGAATAGGGCAATAACAAGTATGGCATTATATATATATATTTTTTTGGCATTTTATGGTAATTTTCAGCCTTCCTATAAAGCCAAAAATCAGGCATAGTTGTTAATTGAAATCCCAATATCCAAATGGACCGAGACACCATTTTATCATAAAAACCAATTAAAATCCATCGCGCTCCAACCTCTCCAACCTCATGGGTAAACAAAACCACCATCATTATTTAATAATAAATAAACCTCTCCATCCTCTCCATCTTCATGAGTAGACAAAAACACCGTCATGATTTAATAATAAATAACGAAACGAACACTGAAACCAACCGGCCGCAAATAGAGCATATAAATTTCATGATTGATAAAAGAAAAGTAAAAGAAAAGTTGACAAAACTTAAGAAAAAAGAAACAGAACTAAATAATTATTATAACACAAACTTAAGACCGCAGATTACCTTTTCTTTCATGTATTAGTGTGGGTTCAAATTCAAATTCAATTACACATTAAACTTAATAAAATCTAATTTTGTTTTAAAAATCTGAATTCACTTTATACATTAAAAATTTATTTCATAATTCAATAGTATATTGAATTTATTCCAGGCATTTAATTTCATTAACATAATATCACCTATCATATTTAATAAAATTTTAATTTTACTAAAAACATGAAATTGACTTTCCACAAACATTGCTTATAAAATAATTCGAGTATAGAAAATTTCTCAAATATACGTACCAATAAAATATAAGTTTTTGATGGCTGATTTTTCATAAGAATTAAAATGAGTTTTTAGTATAAATCATTTTTTAAAATTATATTATAATACTTTAATGTTTTGTATTATAATAATTTAGTGTTTTATTGAATTCAACTATGGAATTTCAACAATTTTTTTTTATTAATTCGTAAAGATGAATAATTATGAAGAGAAATTCTAAAGACATTAAATGCTATATCGGTGTCAAGTAAGGATGTCCCCGACATATATATTGATAAGATAGAAGAATATGTGGAAACTACTGGTTGCAAAGGCACCGACCTTGCTGGTGTCCTCATTACTCTTCTCCTCTATGCAGATGATATCATGCTTCTTGCAAAAATCCATGATGATATTGACAAGAAAGTTCAGACTCTTCGGGCCTACTGCTCCAAAGTGGGTATGACGGTTAATACCGACAAGACTAAATTCATGATTATTAAATTCAATTACCCACGGTCATTTCATGTATAATAACCACTGCTTAGAGCATGTTTCTTCTTATAAATATTTGGGCATTGAATTACCTCATCAAGTCAACTCGAATTATAGCATCGAGAAAATTCTTATTGGTGGCCGGAAAGCTTACTATAATTTTGAAAACAATTATAAGTCGGCGCGTCTTTACATTTGGAGTAAAAATGGGTTCCTCTTTGAGACTCTCGTCACCCTTGTTGTCTTATATGGATGTGAATTTTGGCGTTGTAGTATATCCAAAGAGTCATGGAGGAAGATTGAGATGATCCAAAATAATTTCATAACCTACAACTTTAAAATCAAGGGAAATACTCCCTATCTTACCCTCTTGATCAAAGTTTCATTTTCCCCTATTGAAAGTATGACTATGTTTAGATATCTGATGTACAAGAAGGAGCTTTACAGCATGGAATCCAAGAGGCTCCCTAAAATTGATTCTAACTTTAGTCAAAAACACCACTTTTGTCTCAAATGAGGGTGGCATAAGTATGCTCAGTCTTGGCTCAACCATTGGGGAATTATAGAGGAGCTCAATATGGGAAGCAAAGATAATGTAAAAAATACTATTACCTCAAAGTTTAAGGACAATTTGTGGGAAGAGAAAGATCTGGAGCGTAAAAGGAATCTAAGATACTATAATGAGGTGATCAACCCCACACTTTTTCATAAGAACTATCTCTCTATGTTGACCAACACTAAGAATAAATGAACATCGCTAAGATAAGAACAAACTCTTATGAGGTTCAGAGTAAAACCATGTAGTGGTCTATTCCCAAGGCTCCCTGGAACGATATAATCTATTAGATTTGTGATACTAAGCAAGGGGAAGATGAAAAACACTTTCTTTTAGACTACCTCGCTCTTTCTCACATCCGCTCTCAATTCCATAACATTTGCCACACTTCCAATCTTCTTGACCTATTAACCCAACCCACCTATAGTGATCTTGGAGTGCTTCCTTCCCTTCTCTTTGATCATAGGAACAAGATTTTGAAAAATCAATCTTAGATTATTTTTCCTTTCTTAAGGTCGTATAGGTGACCACCTCTTTTATTATAGGAACAAGATTTTGAAAAACCAAACTTTAGTTCTTTTTCTTTTCTTAAAGTCCTATAAGCCACATTGGTCTTAATATACATTAATCGTCATCATCATCATCATCAATTATAATTTGCTAAACATAAATTAATTATACATTATCTATTTTAAATATAAAATTATTTAATTATTATTATGTTAAAAATATTTTATATCAAGAATAAATAGAAAGCACAAAAACAAGAAATTAAAGTTCTACTAAGTGATAAAGGAAACACAATCACATTGATCTCCTTCCTCTATGGTAAAATGAAATATCTCTAGCCTTCAAATTTATTTATTTATTTTTATTTTTATTTTATTTTTCAGATAGAGTGGTTAGGTATGTATACTTAAATCACACTAAATTTATATTTAAAGCTCCTAAACATTTTACCATAAAATTTATTTATGTATTAATTTTTTTTAAAATATTAAATTTATATTTATTAATTATATTTAATAATTTGAATTTGTTTCATACATTTAATTTAATTGTTTTTAAATTCTCTATCAAAATTAATTAAATTTAAATTTTGTTAAAAACACTAAAGCAAATAATTCTATATTTAGATATTTAGTTACAGAAAAATTCTCACAAAATACCTTACCTATAAAATATAACAATATAAGCTTTAACGCACCTTACCTATAAAATATAACAATATAAGCTTTAACCTGTGGGGATTTTCAGTGGGAATAACATTATAACAATATAAGCTTTAACCTGTGGGGATTTTCAGTGGGAATAACATTCTTTTTAATTCATTAAAGAGGAGAATTATTTTATTTTTTAAACTTATGTAATAAAAAGAATTTTGGAAAGTAAGTTAATTGGTCATGTTTGTAAAAACGAAATATTATATTAGATTTAAATTTTTTTAATTTATTTGTGTTAGAGAAACGGAATATATATAAGTGTTTAAAGATTGCAATTGTAAAAAGTTGAAATCAATTTTATATTGGAAAAATTCTCAACCAACCCAATTCTCAAAAAAATATAAAATTATACTATTTTAAAATTTTATTAAATTTAGATTAAAAAACATAGTGCTTTTTTTATAATCATTTTATTAAATCACTTAGTTCAATTAATAATTTATTATAATCTATTTTATCAATTTATAAATGAGAAAAAAATATAATTTTTGCCTTGAAGAATTTTTATACTTTCTTATTCCATCAATGTTTTTTAGGTACTTGAGGGTCATAGCATTTTCAGATCTAGAAAAGAGTGTCAGAAGAAAGTCCCCAAAACATGGACAAAATAAATTATGGTATTCAGATCTTAAAAAGCAAATCAAGAGCAAAGTCTCCAAAATCAGAACAAACGAAATTATGATTTAATGTAATATTTAAATTTAAATTTTCGTCGTCAGACAAGGTCATTAAACAGAATTCAAATTTAAATAAACTCAATTCAAAGAAGCCCCTGCTTTAATAATGTAAATTTAGTGTCTACAATATATTTAAATTTAAAATGAAATTGCATATACAAATCCAACTTAAATTTAACAATTTTTTTTAAAACATCTGTTTATTTTCACCTAACTGCAATACATGAATTTAGTGAACCAAAATTAAATTTTAGCTGTACGAATTTTGGATTTCGCCATTGGCAATTAGATTTTCTGTTTTAACTGTTGGCAGTGGAACAATAAAATGCTTTAGAACTATTCTGTGTCATTCCCTTTCTCATTTGGCCAAATTTTAATCCCCTTTCTTCACGGTCTCCTCCCAAACCGCCTTTGCTGCAATGCATGGTGGAGTTTTTGTTATTGTTTTGTGTGCGAGAAAATTTATCTCATGTAATTTCTGTATGTTCTATGTTTATGAGTATGCATGATTCGCCATCAAGATATGCTTTAGCCTCTCTCATCGCTAAGAGAATATATATATATATATATATATATATATATATATATATATTTTTTTTTTTTTTTTTAATTTTTCATTTTTATTAATCATTTGGCAGAATTTTGATCGCTTTTATGACCAGTCTCCTTCGAGAACGTCTTTGCAGTTGCCGCGTTGGATTTTGGACATTTTGTTTGTGTGTTGTGTACTAGAAGATTTCGCTGGTCTAGTTTTTGTCACTTCTCATCGGTAAGGTAAAGATTTTTTTATTTCCTTCTTTGTTCATTTTTCCATAAAAATCAATCGTACTTGGATACCTAAAAACACTGCATAAAAGAGACATTAGAAAATTTGGAATGTTTTTTTGGAAATTAACGTGAGGGTTTGATTTTATCCCAATCTTACCCTTTCCTAGAGCTTTTAGTTGTTTCTATTATATTTTGTAATATTTTTTTTAGGTAACATGGTTGTAGCTACTGCCTTAATCATTAAGTAATTGTTAAGCTATTGTTAACGGTTCTTATGAACAAAAACTTAATTTTGTGATTAAATGAAAAGATTAATTATGAAACTGGTTCCATAAAGTAAAGCTTAATGGTATAAAAAAAAAAATCAAGATCTGAAAGTTGGTTGAATAGAATTCAGTTCAAAAATTTGCCCAACCTCTTAGGATAAATGAATGATCTCATGGAGGTTTGGGGGTTCTGTTCGGTAAATGAAGAAAGAAGAAGTTTTTGATTAGGAATTCCTAGACAAGAGTCAACCAGTGCAAAAATTTAGATTTCTGTTGCTTCTGAAATTGGAGATTGGACCAAACTGTCCCGAGGTGTCTTCTAGAGTTCTATCAACAATGAAAGCTCAGACTTGGAGCACAGGGAGAGTTGGAGGATGTAATATCCTCACTGGTGGAAGGGAGGAAAAATTGTGAGTCAAATAAAAATACAGATAAGTATTTTTGATTTAATGCTGTGGATAATTCTAAATGTTGTGTAGAGATGTAATCTCTGGTTAATTTTGTGGTTAAAATTCGAAATATGTTATAGAAATCTGTGAGAATACTAAGTAAGTAGAATTTTACGGTATGTTAAAACTCTGCTACGGAAATAACAAATATGTTAGAAATTTAGTATTGTTGTTAATGGGTAGATTAACGACTGTTAACCCAGTTTCCTTAACCAAGGTACAGGGTTGGTTGTCCTTATGGCCTATGATAATACACGAACATATGTGGTCCGGTCACATGATTTACCATCTACAGAAACAGTTTGAATATAAACAGGGTCTAAACTTTAATACAAGAAGGGAAAATTTATTGGAATCTTTTCCAGATATACTATGATATATAAATTATCACAAGACAAAATTATTAGAAAGGTATTCATGAAATATTTCTAACCTGTTACAAAATATGTATAAAAAAACAGGTAGGGTATTTACATAAAACAGTAGAAGATACTAAATATGCCAAATTGCATTTCTCAGGAAAACAGATAAGAGAATTTTTATGCACTGTAAATTAAAAACTGCAAGAAACCCTTGGAATACACGGTATGCAAACAAACTATAGGAAGTAATTGAAATATTTTCTTTGCAAAAAACACAACAAAACTAACTAGAAAGTATAATATTAACGTATTAAGAGAGACAAAAAACCAGTGAATCTATATATTTCATCAAAGACAGAAATTTTGTACCATATGGAAAACAGTTACAACTTTTGCATAATTCTGGAAACATACATATGTTCTTTTTAGGAAATTATAATACAATTAACAACCGTTATCAAATAAGCACTAAAATAAGTTCCACAATTCCATATTTTCAAAATTTAAATATATATATGACTGCCATTTAACAAAAATAGACAGTCCTATTATTTAAACAACGGTGGGTGGCTGAAACCCCAAATGTAGTAATGGAAACCAGAATTCGCGCTCTCTGGATAAATAATGAAGCTTCCTTTGAAGAGAGAGGATTATGAACTAAATAAAATTTGTACAGGAAAACTTGCATGTCGAGGCATAGAAATACTTATTAACAATCTTGAATATTGGGCTCAACGGTAGACATGTCGAGGTTTAAAACCTGAAGGAAGGTTGTGCTACCCCAAAAAATGATTTAGAGCTTTGGTACCTGTTAGTGGTGGACAATAGAAAATGCTTTAGTTGTATGTGTGAATTTGGAGTAAAGCTTAAAAAAAACGCATGACAGTTCCTTACCTATCATCAAATACAACAAGGCATGAGTTAACCATTGTTATTAATTGTATAAGCTTCCGGAGGGAGAAAAAAAAAAACTTAGGATTCGGTCAACCAGTTCGCGATTTACACAGAGAAGAAAACACCCTTTTGCGTTCTACTCCCTACAGAGGTAGCAAAATATTTTACCTGGTAATTTTCTCCTCGAACTGTAGATGGAGACGAGAGCAGGAATATCCTCTACTATGTTTGCATGAAAACCATGTTGCAACACAAACCAATCTTGACAAACCTAGAATAAAATTAAAGGGATTAAACTACTGATGTTAGGGTAAAACTACCGTGGCTTAAACTAGTGACAAATAAAATATTTAAGCAAATGTGTTCATTCATACCTTTGGCGGAAGGGTTGGAATGAAGTGTTGCACCGGCTGAAAAGTCCTTAAGGTTAAGCGCCATCTCCATGTCGCTGATGCGAATGAGTGCACTCAAGCCAGAGAATTAATGCTGTAGAGAACTGAAGGTTGCAGACCGAGATGCAAAGTAGAGTTCTCCAGTGAAGGGACAGTGAATGCTAACAAAAATCAGTTATGGCAGCTAAGTCATTATCCAAACCCTAAACCCTCCTTATCGTCGATTTGCAACAAAAGATCTACGATAAGATGTCCGCCAGATGGATGAAGCAAAATAAATAAAGTGATGTGAAATACATTAATGACGTCCCTGGCAGTAATTTCATAAGTGCCACCATGCCATAGATATAAATGACAAGGAGAAAATCTCAGCTACCGAGTAATGTCAGGATTGACAGGAGTTTAAATATCCCACTGTCGAAGTTCATCGGAAGGTGGAGTAAAAGATCTTTTTCAACTTGATAAAAGAGATATGTAATGGTTAGATGTATAATATTAGATATGGGACATATGTCCAAAACTAATTAAAAATGTATTTAATATAACTAGAACTTGTGTGTTGTAAAATAGGTAAGTTAAGTAGTTAGAAATATTAATAATTAACATATAGTCTAATTGCAATGTTTTTATGGTATAGTATTTTTTTTTTATGTGCTATAGTGATGGATGTTACAAGTGGTATCAGAGCACTGTTGTAACGTTGGGACCCTATGGGTCAACTAATGTTTAGAGTTTTGTATTATAGATGCACACAGAAAAATTTAGCTGGAGATAATGAGGAGGGTGCCATTACAACAGCCACCTTTGAATGTCGGGGAACCCAAACCCCAACAGGAGATGAACCCAAAAATGTGGGTACAGCTGGCGGTGGAACAACATCAAGAGACCAACATGTTGTTGGAAGAATAGCAACACTAAACCAACATTCTCTTAACCACTGTGCAGAAGTTACAAGAGGAGATGGAGAGGGTGTGAGATGAAAATGCATAGTTGATGGAGGAGTAGGAGAGGATATTAAAAATTCTCTCCAACAAATAGAACCAGAGAACTGAGAAGCCAACTACTGACCAAGAGTTTCTGGAAAGAAATGAAGAACAAAATAGAGACCGCAATAATGATAGAATGGAAAGAAGTTAGTCTTAGCGTAGTAATAGAAATAAGAACTACAACGAAGTTGAATTAGATAATGTAACATATCAGAAAGAAGTGAAAAGAAAGAAGATAAAGCTGCAAGGAGAATTTAGGAAAATAAATCCTCCTACGTTTGATGGAGTAGAAGAGGAAGTGGCTGAGACTTGGCTGATAAACATGAACAAATATTTTCAAGTGTATGCATATAGCAGTAATCTTAAATCTAGGTTGGCTATCTACTAGCTAAGGGAGAAAGCCACCTTATGTTGGGAGGAAGTAAAGAACGTCCGCAGTATTGATGACCAAGATGTAACATGGGATGCTTTTCAACAATATTTTAAGGATAAGTACCTAATAGAATCTTTTTGTGATGAAAAATATTGAGAATTCCATGATTTAAAGTTAGGGAAGATGAAAATGGATGAGTTCATCACTAATTTTACTTCCTTACTACGCTATGTTCCTTACCTAAGGGATGAAAAGGCTAAAGTGCAGAGGTTCCTGAGTAGTTTACCCGCCCACATGAAACAACGGATCGAGTTTGTAAATCTTAGGACTATGTATGAAGCAATCAGAAAAGCCAAAATGTGTTACCAGCAAGCTAAAGAAAAGGGTGAACTAGGTAAGAGTTGGAAGTCAAGGAAAGAGCATAAGGGAAGCGCTAGTTTTAAAAGAACTAGAGCCAGCAATTTTAAAGGTGCTGCTAGAAGTGCATTTAGCAAACAGTTTGGAAGGAACCATCAAAGAACAAGGTGGCCAGTAGAAGGTAAGCCCACAAAAGCTTCTAGCAAAACAGAACAAGTTCAGAACCAGAAGCCACCTTTACAGTGTTGGGGGTGTGGTGAGGCACTATTACAGAAACTTTCCATAGCGAGGGAGAGGTGAGGTAGTTACCAATTTACAAGAGGCCTCAACAGTGGGTGATGTTGCCAGAAACATACCCAAAATTAATGCGGCATTGGAAGACTGACAAGAGGACTACCAACCAACAATGATCGAACTGGAAGGTAAATTGGTATCTCAACCTGTTTCTATTTTTGTAGACCTAGGTGCAAGCTTAAGCTATGTAAGTCTCAAAATAGTAGAAACTTGTAAGTTACAAGGTCAGAAATTTAGAAACCCAAGGCTAGTACAGTTAGCCACTGGGGCTAAGAGGAAGGTTAGTGCCAAAATACCAAATTGTGCATTAAATATTAGTGAGCACTAGCTAACTGTGGATTTGAATATATTACCTCTCGGTTCTTATGATGTGCTACTTGGCATGGACTAGTTACAGAAGCACTGGACATTGGTAGATTGCAAAGAAAAGATTATTTAATACAGAACGTAGGATGGCACCCACCAGAAAATTCAGGGAATAAAGAAACCTCTATAGTTGTGTCCAATCACAACATCTCAGATGGGTAGGTGCATGAGGAAAGGATGCCAGTTGTACACCATACAGGTGGGTTTTACCAACTCGAAAGAGAACGTTCCTGCAATGGAAAATATACCAAGAATTTATGGATGTGTTTCTAGAGGAAATACCTAGCTTACCACAAAGAAGGGACATAGATTTCACCATTGAATTGGTACTTGGAGCGTCACCGATTTCAAGGGAACCTTATTGAATGAGTGTACCTGAATTAACTGAGCTAAAAATGCAGCTACAAAAATTATTAGATAAAGGGTATATTCGACCGAGTGTATCTCCTTGGGGATCACCTGTGCTATTCATGAAAAAGAAAGACAGAACCATGCAAATGTGCATGGATTACCATCAGCTTAATAAATTGACGGTGAAAAACAGATATCCTTTACCACGAATCGATGACTTGTTCGATCAAGTGAAAGGAGCGACCGTGTTTTCAAAGATAGATCTAAGATCAAGATATCATCAGATCTAGATAAAAGATGAAGACATTCATAAAACTTCTTTTCATGCCAGGTGCGAACACTACGAGTTTGTGGTGCTACCTTTTGGGTTGAATAATGCACCAACAACCTTTATGAGATTAATGCATAGTATATTTTATCGCTACCTGGACAATTTTTTGTTAATATTTATTGATGGTATTTTAGTTTACTCTAAGAATGAGGAAGAACACAAGAAACATCTCCAAAATGTGCTGGAACTGCTAAGGAAGCGTCAGTTGTATGCCAAGTTCAGCAAGTGTGAATTCCTTAAGGAAGAAATCCAGTACCTAGGCCATGTGATTTCTGCTGAACATATTTCAATTGACCCTGAGAAAATCAGGACGATTATGGAACGGAAAGTACCTCAAAACGTAGTAGACATCTGATCCTTTATGGGATTGGCTGGTTATTATCGGCGGTTTATTGAAGGTTTTTCTAAAATTGCTTTTCCAATTAATTCTTTGCAAAGAAAAGGAAAAATATTTAAATGGACAAAGGATTGTCAGGACAGTTTTGAAAAGCTGAAAAAGTTGTTGACTTCATCTCTGGTTTTAAGAGTAGCTGATCCTAATAAAAAATTCAAAGTCTGCATAGATGCATGCAAAGAAGGTGTGGGGGCGATTTTGTCACAAGAAGGTAGAGTGGTTGCCTATGAGTCACAAAAATTAAAATAACATGAGCAACGATACTCAGCTTATGATTTGGAGCTGACCGCAGTAGTGCATGCACTCTGGGTATGGAGGCACTACTTACTTGGAAAAATATTTGTGCTCAAAACAGATCACAAATAGTTTAACCAGCTATTTTAAGCAAGTTGATCTTAATTCTCGCCAAGAAAAGTGGAATGCTTTCCTGACCAAATTTGATATTGACATGCAACATGTAAAAGGTAAGGAGAACAGAATAGCTAATGCATTAAGCAGGAAATTGCGTAGTGTTTACGAATTGTATTTTAATGAGGTTGAGTATAGATTCTTAGAGAAAATTAAAGCTGAAGTAGGAAAAGACCCTGAATATCAGTTTATGTGGCAGCAAACAAAAGAGTTCAAAGACCAAGGAAAAACTGCAGATTACGAAATCAATAAAGATGGCTTGATGATTTTCAAAATACGAATTCTCATACCAAATAAAATGGAGTTGAAGACGTTGATTTTAAATGAATATCATCGAAGTAATTACTCGGGATGTCCTGTATATCAGAAGACGTTAACAACAATAAGGAAGGGCCACTCTTGTCTTGGTATGAGGAAATATATAACAGAATATCAAAACAAATGTTTAGAATGTCAGAAAGTGAAAGTGGAGCACCAACATCTAGCTGGGTCGATGCAGCGTATACCAGTAGCCGAGTGGAAATGGCAAGTGATATGGTTAGATTTCATTACTGGACTACAGAGATCAAAAAATCATAATGACTCTATTATTAATGGTAGTGGTGGATAGATTGAGAAAATCAACACACTTTATACCAGTTCAGTCCACTTATAAGACGATACAAATCGTAGATTTATTCATGCGAGAGATCTTTAGATTGTATAGCATTCCAAAGACTGTCATTTCTGAGAGGGATGTAAAATTTACATCATCCTTCTGGAAAACATTGTTCACCGGTATGGGGACTCAAATTAACTTTATTACTTCTTACCATCGGCAGACTAACGGACGGAGAGAACGGGTAAATCAAGTTTTGGAGGAGATGTTATGCAACAACTGACTAGGTGGGAAGAATATTTGCACCTACTAGAGTTTGCATACAATAACGGTTATCATGAGTCACTAAATATGAGTCTGTTTAAAGCCTTATATGGGTGACAATGAAAAACTCCTATTAACTGGAGTAGTCCAGAAACCAAGTTGATCGTTGGAACAGACATGTTAGCTGAGATGGAGGCAGAAGTAAAGAAGATTTGACAAAACTTAAAAGCAGCTCGAGATAGGTAAAAAGTGTATGCAGATCAGAGAATGACTTATCATGAGTTTGAAGTGAGGGACCACGTGTAAGTTAGAATCAAACGAAAGAAATGTACCTTGAGATGGGCATCTAGTCCCAAGCTAGCTCCCATATTTTGTGGCCCTTTCCAAATATTGGAAAGAGTAGGACCTGTGGCGTATCGATTAGCTCTTCTCAGTCATATACGGGTGAAAAATGAAACGATACATTCATGATTCAAAGCACATAATCCACTGGCAGAATATTCAGGTAGAATATGAGGACAAGATTGATTAAAGATACTAAGATTTATGAGTAAAACTAATTTAAGCTCATTGTTTGCAGGTCGAACTAGATGGAGAATTTCTGGTTAAGCCTCATAGTATAATCGATCGGAGGGAAATCATGCTCTGGAGATGAGCCATCACCCAGGTTAAAGTACAATGGAAGCACTTTGGCCCGGAAGAAGCTACCTGGAAGGATGGAGGTTTTGTTTGGGAAGCCTATCATGAGATTTTTGCTAGAGAAAACTGAGAACACCAAGGATGGTGTTCACTTTCAGGGCGAGAAGTTCTAATCACTGCCTTAATCATTAAATAATTATTGAGCTATTGTTAAGGGTTCTTAAAAAATTTACTATTATTTTGTTAGAAACAAAAATATTATGAACGGAAATTTAATTTTGTGATTAAATAAAAAGATTAATTATGGAATTGGTTCCATAAAGTAAAGACTGATGGTAAAAAAAACTAAAAAATGAAGTTCTGAGAGTTGGTTGAATAGAATTCAGTTCAAATAGTTGCCCAACCTCTCAGGATAAGGGGGTGATCCCAGGGAGGTTTGGGGGTTTTGTTCGGTAACAAAAGAAAGAGGAAGATTCCGATTAAGAATTCCTGGACTAGAGTTAACTGATGGAATAATTCAGATTTCTGTTGCTACTGGAATTGGAGATTGGATCAGACTCTTGAGGTCTCTTCCAGAGTTCTGTGAACAACGAAAGCTCAGACTTGGATCATGGGGGAGAGTTAGAGGATGTAATAGCCTCACTCGTGCAAGGGAGGAAAAATGGTCAGTCAAATAAAAATACAGATAAATATTTTTGATTTAATGCTTTTGATAATTCTAAATGTTGTTTAGAGATATAATATCTAGTTAATTCTATGGTTAAAATTCGAAATATGTTATAGAAATCTGTGATAATACTAAGTAAGTAGAATTCTGTGGTATGTTAAAAATCTGCTACAGAAATAAAAAAATATGTTAGAAATTTAGTACTATTGTTAATGGGTAGATTGAGGACTATTAACCCAGTTTCCTTAACCAAGGTACCAGGTTGGTTGTCCTTATGGCCTATGATATGACACAGACATATGTGGTCCGGTTACATGCTTATACAATCTACAGAAACAGTTTGAATATAAAAAACGTCTAAACTTTAATACAAGAACGGAAAAGTTATTGGAATCTTTTCTAGATATACTATGATATAGAAATTATCAGAAGACAGAATTATTAGAAATGTATTCATGAAAGATTTCTAACCTGTTACAAAAAGTATATAAAAAAATAGGAAGGGTATTTACATAAAACAATAGCAGATACTAAAAATGTCATATTGCATTTCTCAGGAAAATGGATAAGATAATTTTTATGTGTTGTAAATTACAACTTGTAAGAAACCCTTGGAATATAGGGTATGCAAACAAACTATAGGAAGTAATTGAAGGAGTTGTCTACCGAGTCTGCTTTGTACTCCTGGACAAGGGAACTGTCTGAATTTCTCACTAACAATTGCAAAAACAGGAATACATTGAATCCATTTTTGATAGTGGAATGATCTAATATCAAAACCCTGGGATCAAATACTAATGTTTAACAATCTGCAAACAAGTCATGTCTTTACGGACGCCTAAAATCGGCTGGAATTTGGTCAAAACTTCTACTTTATCACGCTTTAATTGAAATATCTACTTATGCAAGAAATATGAGAAATCCATTTTATGCTCAATCCAAGAGGTACCAAGCAAGACAAAAACCGAAATGAATTCAGTATCTTTCATCAAAGATGAAATTTGTACTATCCAGTTACACGTATTAACTTTAAATATGTTATTTTTAGGAAATTATAATACAATTAACAATCGTTATCAAGTAAGCACTAAAATAAGTTCTATTGTTCCATAGTTGAAATATATATATATATATATATATATATATATATATATATGACTAGCATTTAACAAAAATAGATAGTCATGTTATTTAAGTAATATATAACAAACCCCAAAATGTATTAATGAAAACCAATTCGTGACTGATAACAACAAGCTTCAAGAGAGAGGATTATGAACGGAATAAACTAGAATAACTTGTATGCCAAGTACAAAAGTTATTAACAATCCTAAATATCAACATATGGCGTTTATAAGAAAACTAGTTAGTTAATACCCCACAAAATGATTCAAAGCTTTAGTACCTCTTTGTGGTGGAAAATAGAAAACTCTTCAGGTGTATGCATGAATCTGGACCTGAAATTAAAAAACAAGACGCAGGACAGTTCTTTACCTGTCATCAAATACAACAAAGCATTAGTTAACCCTTGTTATTAATTTTATAAACTTCTGAAGACAGAAGAAAAAAAAAAAAAAAAAAAAAAAACTTAGGATTCGGTCAACCAGTTTGCGATTTACACAGAGAAGAAAAACCATTTTTTCATTCTACTCCCTACAGTGGTAGTAAAAGATTTTACCTAGTAATTTTCTCCTCGAGCTGTAGATGAAGACGAGAGCAGGAATATCCTCAACTAGGTTTTCACGAAAAACATGTTGAAGCACAGACCAATATTGACAAACCTAGAATAAAATTAAAGGGATTAAACTATTGCTATTAGGATTAAAATACCGTGGCTTAAACCAGTGACAAATAAAATATTTAATCAAATGTGTTCGTTCATACCTCTGGCGGAAGGGTTGGAATGAAGTTTTGCACTGGATGAAAAGTCCTTGAGGTTAAGGGCCATCTCCATGTAGCTCATGCGAAATAATCTTGAATATAGGACATATGTCCAAGATAGATTAAAAATGTATTTAATATAACCAAAACTTGTGTGTTGTAAAATAACTAAGTTAAGTAGTTAGAAATATTAATAATTAACATATAGTCTAATTGTAATGTTTTTATGGTATGGTAATTTTTTTTTTAATGTGCTATAGTGATGGATGTTACAATGTTGTAGGGTGTATTAATTACGTTCAAGGAATAGACAATTTAAAGAATTTTTTTTCACTTTATCCATAATCAATACACTTCTCAACACTTACTTAATCATTTAGTCTTTCCAATTTAAAAAAATAAATAAATCAATACATATTATCATTATTTTATTTCATTAATTTTTTCTCAACCTTGCCCTCACACTTTTCCACTTTTATCACGCACTGTCCTGTACAACTTTACTGCTTGTGCAATCACGAAAATTTGAAAATGTATCTGTCTTCTGATTCTATGCGAGTCTCATTAGTTAGTTTGAGGCTGATAGTGTTGAAGTTGGAGAAAAGAAAACAAACTTACTCTTCGATTAAAATTGAGATCTGAATAAGGTTTAAAATTAAATGTGTACAACCATTGAAATGTCAAGTGAATTTCAGACTTTAAGGTAGATTTAAATTTAAATGTGATGAGTAATGAAAAAAAATATTTAATGTGACTCAGATATAAAATTTGCTTTGGTAAACTACATTTAAATATAACTTTAAATTTGACGCATTCAGCAAATTTAAATTTAAATTTAAATTCTACGAAGTAATGGAATTTAAATTTGACCATTTCAATGGTTTGTATTGTTTTGCAAAGTTAGATACATGAAGCTGAAATAAGTTTAACCGATATGAATCCTCGATTCTACCATTGAGCTTTAGACACTAGACAGCTTTAAAACTATTCTCGTATTATTTCCCTTGTCATTTACGCCCAATTTAATCCCTTGTCTGTACTTCTACTACTCTTCCTATTCTCCCACTCTCTTTGCTTAGTTGTGGTGTGGAGTTTTGTTTGTAAATTGTGTCATGTTCGATGTCTTTTTCGATTTAGATTCTGTGTTGGATGGTTTTCCATTTTGGCGTTTTGTTTGTAAGTTGTGTCATGTGTGAGGTTTTATTTGATATAGATTCTGTGTGCTGGATCAATGGGTTATGCAAGTTATCCGAAAGTCCATAGATTAGAATAACTATTTGTTAGGATAACTATTCAAGGATACTTCACAACACTCCATAAAATAGACGAGCGTCCAGGAAAAGTTTTTTTTTATTTTTTGTTTTTTTGTTGGATGTTTGAAGTTATTGCAGAACTTCACATTATGTTTTTGTTTATGTTTTTAATATAGTTACACTTTCATTATATTCTTTATTTTTAATTTTTTTTAATCTAATCTTTCTCTCTTCTTGTTATTTCTTTGCCCTGTTATGCTATGTCTTGTAAGATGCATTGCATATTATTATTATTTTCTTTGGTTAATCTGTCTCTAATATCTTTTTTTCCTTTTTCACTCCATTAATATTTTTTTTCACTTTTCATTTTTCTCTTCCTATAAAAGAAATAAGTTAATTTTGATTTGTGTTTTTTAAATTTATTTATTTGACTGTACACGTAAATTCAACACCTTAAAAACCTGCATATTATCATTATCTTTTTTCGTTAATCTTTTTCTAATATTTCTTTCTTTTTTTTCACTTCTCTATCTTTTTTTCCTATAAAAAAATAAGCGAAATTTTGATTTGTGTTATTTAAATTCATTTATTTGATTGTACATATAAATTCAACACCTTGAAAAACCCCAAAAACACTTTCATTATGGAAAAGTTTTCAACATTTTTATTTTTATCATGCCAATACAAAAACAATATTCTCATTATTATATTCTTTTATCCCAAAAGTTATGATTATAAAGCTATTTTGTTAAGTTCAGAATTTAACTCTATAAATTCACTCTTGTGTTAGGTTTATATCCAATTATTCTTCTAAACTATTTATGACTAAATAAGTAATTAACTCAAATTTTATTTTATATATATATATATATATATATATATATATATATATATATTAAATATTTTATATAAAAATAATAAAATTAGTAAAAAATAATTTCCTACAATAATTTAATATTTAATATTATATAAATGAATATCAAAATATATATATATATATATATATATATATATATATATATATAAACATTGAATTTAATCAATTTAATTTCATATTTAACTAAATTGAATATATAAAATAAATTTAAATTTGATAGGTTAGTGATTTTAGATTATTGTTCTATATGCAGTAGTCTAACTAGACTTTCTTTTTGCCCTAAAAATCATTGAAATTCAGGTAAGATTTTAAGAAAATCTGGTAAGGATTTTTGTAAATCCAAGTTATAGCTATCAAAATTCAATATTTTGGGTGCTCTAGAGGTTTTAAATGGTGCTGAATCCATTTCCACCATCAAAAACATAATTCAAACACTCCTATTGCAAGATTTATTAAAAATAAATTACCCGAATTCTGACCAATTTTGACCGTCCGGGCAATTCCTTTGGCTAGACAGAAAACTCCATTCTATAAAGTGTTGGAATTTTGTGGACAAATTTTTTAACACACATACAAAGGAATAAATAAATTCCTCTTCCACAACACAAAGAATAAATATTAATTTGCAGACTTCTATTTCATTAAAATAAACTCTTTTACAAAAAATGAAAATATTCAGAACATAGTTCTAGATTCACAAGAAGAAAATTTCATAGCTGATACACACACAACACTTAAAAATTTCACTCTGTCTCTCTGCTTCTTTTTTCTATTTTCAGCCTTCGGGCAAATTACAATAAATAAAACACGCAACAAGTAAGAAACTCACGGCATAAATATAAGACATTACAATATTATATATTATAAATATCTCATATTTATAATATATATTACCAAAGTTAAAATAAATCTACCATGGTAAAATAAAATTAATCGCCGTTAAAAAATAAAAACATATGCGGAAAATAAAACAACATTACAATAAAAACCTTATGTGCTAATGTTAAAAGCCTTATTCATCTTTATGCTTTTCGGGGGCTGCTTCAAAAAGCCTTCCCGTGATTTCCCTCACCCCTCTGGAATTGCTTTGTTTGGTGGATAGGTGGGTCTCGTGAGGAGTGACGTCAGCTCTTCCAAGAGTTCCATTCCCTCTGCTGCTTTGAGCTTTGCTGCCCCCTCCAAAATGTTGTCGCCTCTGCAATAAATATGGTTGGTGGGTGTTTTAATGAAGGTGGTTGTTGCAGATAGGAATGGAGCTTGCACCGCCTTCATACTTATCCCACGGCTTTGCAACTTCACATTTGTCTTAACTCTTCCATCTTTCGATCCCTTCATAATAACTTTGTCTTTCTCTTGATTAATGTGAGCAATTGGAATTAAATTCCAACACTCCCCATTAATTTCAACTGCTAGGTTTTCTTTCATACCTAGGAATTTCCTGAAATAATCAAAATTGTTCTGGGTTAATGGGTTTGTTAAATATTTGCAAACTATTCCTCTGTTCTACAGTGCTGCAAAACAATTTCGCCGTTATTAACCATTTCTCTTATAAAGTGAAATTTAGCATCAATATGCTTTGTTATTTTATGAAAGACAAAATATTTCAATAAATCTATTGCTAAGCTATTATCACAGTAAATGGTTGTGCCTTTTTCATGTTCATGACACAAATCTCTGAGTACTATTCTCAACCATACTACTTGGCATACTGCTGCTGTTGATGCCACATATTCTGTCTCTGTTATTCACAAAACAACTACTGGTTGCTTCTTGGAAGCCCATGAAATTTCTCCCGATCCCAAATGAAACACATATCCAGATGTGTTCTTTCTATCATCTACACTCCCATCCCAATCACTGTCAGTGTAACCTGTCAATTCAAAATTTTCAAATGAGGAGTATAAGATACCATACCCCTTCGTTCCATTCACATACCTGATAATTCTCTTGGATGCCTGCCAATGAGTCTCTTTCGGCCTTTCCGTAAACCTGGAGATTAAACTAACAACGTGCATTATATCTAGCCTAGTTGCAGTAAAATACATGAGGCTGCCAACTATGACTTTAAACAGTTTTGGATCAAAATTCTTTCTGCTGTCTTCTTTGATCAATTTTAGCCCCATGATAGTTGTAGTTACAGCTGCCTTGCCGTTCTGCATGTTGAACTTTTTCAACACTTCATCAACATATTTTGCGTGGGAAATGAAAATACCATTTTCATTTTTCTCTACTTCAATTCCCAGAAAATATCTCACAAAACCCAAATCAGTCATTTCAAATTCACTCTTCATGACTGCTTTAAAATCAGCAATGAGAGAAACTTCATTGCCAGTAAAAATTAAATCATCTACATATAAAACAACAATCAGAATCTTACCATAATTTTCTTTTATGTAGAGTGTGGGTTCTCCATCACATTTCTCAAATCCATTTTCTGTCAGGTAAGCATCTATTCTGTTGTACCATGCTCTTGGTGCTTGCTTCAGCCCGTAAAGAGCCTTCTTCAACTTGCATACTTTGTGCTCTTAGCCTTCAATTTCATAGACTGGAGGTTGTTCAACATATACCACTTCTTTCATCACTCCATTCAGGAATGCAGATTTCACATCCATTTGATAAACCTTCAATTTATGTTGTGCTGCTATAGACATCACTATTCTTACTGTTTCCATCCTTGCAGCCGGTGCAAAGGTTTCATCATAATCTCTTCCTTGTCGCTGCTTGTAGCCTTTGACAACAAGTCTTGCTTTATGCCTTTCAATATTGCCTTCATCATTTCTTTTGGTCTTATAGACCCATTTAACTCCAATCACTTCTTTGTCTTTAGGGAGGTCCACTAGCTCCCATGTATTACTCTTTTCAATTGCACCAATTTCTTCATTCATTGTGTCAATCCATTTTTCTTATTTTACAGCATCTTCAAAATGAATTGGGTCATGAATATGACAATACAAAGCAAATAAATAATTTAGACCGACATTATCATTTACCTCTCCTTGTTCATAAATCTCACTCAGATTTTTGAATCTCGGACTTCCACGTGTACTTGGAGTTCCACTTGAACTCGATGGAGTTTCAGTTCCCGTGGTGTGCTTGAAGAAGCACTTCCTTGATTTCTCAAGGCCATTCTATTTCCAGCTTGTGGTGTGGTTTGTTGTGCTTGTGGTGGTGGAGGAGGAGCCACCAAGGAGGGATTATTTTTTGTTGTCCCTTCCTCTTCTTCTTCATGTGACATACTAGTCTTCACATTCACCATTTTCTCTAAGATTCCATCCCAAGCTTCTTCTTCTATAAACTGCACATCTCTTCTTATTACTACTTTCTTGGTGGATGGATTATAGAGTTTTTATGCTTTGGACTCATCACTGTATCCAACAAAGATACATTTCTCTCCCTTACTGTCAAGCTTCTTTCTCAGCTGATCTGGAACATGTGCATATGCCACACAACTGAATACTTTCATGTGGGTGACGAACTGTTTTCTGCCGCTCCACGCTTCTTTCAGAATTCTATTCATGACAGATTTGGTTGGGCATGTATTCAAGATGTATGCTGCACAATTGACACCTTCCGCCCAATACTCATTTGGCAAATGTTTTTCCTTCAACATACTTCTGACCATGTCCATGATGGTCCTATTATTCCTTTCTGCAACACCGTTTTTCTGAGGTGTGTATCTTGTGGTAAACTGATTTTATATGCCATTCTCCTTACAGAAACATAGGAACTCTTTGGAGATCTATTCTCCACCTCGGTCAGTTCTTAGCACTTTTATGTAGTTCCCACTCTGCTTCTCAACAAGAGTTTTGAAGTGGCAGAACCGTTCAAATACTTCACTCTTTTGATTCAAGAAATACACCCATGTATTTCTGGTGTAATCATATATGAATTTCAAAACATATTTTTTTCTAGCTAAATATGGTGTTTGCATTGGTCCACACAAATCAGAGTGGAAAATTTCCAAGGGTGCCTTTTCTCTTATGCTCTTTCTTGTTGGAAAGCTTTCTCTATGTTGTTTGCCCAAGATGCAGCCTTCACAAAGGCTGTCTAGTTTCTCAATCAATGGTAATCCCTTTACCATTCCCTTTCTCTGCAACAAGTTAAGGCCTTCGAAATTGATATGTCCAAATCTAAAGTCCCATAAATAACCTTCATATTTCACTTCCTCTTGAAATACCTCATGTGTTATAGCTGCTACATTTCTTCCTTCCTTCAAGTTTTCTTTGATATTGAGAGGAAACATCCTATTGCTTGTCATCTGCACCTCTGCAATGAATTTCTTGCTTGGAGGTATGTCCATGATTGTGCACACATCATCTTTAAAAAATATTTTGTAGCCCTTGTCAATGAGTTGTCCAATGCTTAACAAATTACATTTCAAGCCAGGTACATAATATAAATCTGGCACAAAATTTTGTTTTCCATTTCTTGCCAGGATACTTACTTTGCCTTTTCCTTTAATAGAAATCTTACTATCAGTTCGTGTTCTTACCTTAGATTTAACATCTTCATCAAGATTGGCAAACATTGCTATGTTTCCAGTCATGTGGTCACTACAACTTGAGTATAAGAACCATACATCATCCTGTTTATCTTGTGCTATGTTACATGTTAACAACACAATCTTTGGGTTCTTATCTCCTTTTGCAAAATTAGTATTCGGCCTATTATTCATGTCATTTTTCTTTTCCTACATTCATTGGCATAGTTCCGTTATTTCTTGCAATAATGACACTGGACTTGGGATTTATCATACCTTTGTCCATGAGCTTGATGTTGGCTTGAGCCTTCATTGTGGTTTTGATTACTTCTCCTTCCACTCAAACTTGCAGGGCTGTTTCTCCCTCTGTTGTTTTCTCTGTGTTGACCTCTGCTTCGGCAAAAAGACATTGGAGTATTGAATACTTGTTCCAATGAGGAATCTATTTCTCTGTTCAGTCTATCTTCATGAGACATCAGGGATGCACTCAGCTCATCCACTGTAAATTGTGAGAGATCCTTTCTCTCTTTTATCGCCACTACTATGGCATCAAATCTTAAGGGTAGAATTCTCAAGATTTTCTCCACTATTCTCTTGTCTTCAAGTGTCTCTCCATGAGACTTTATCTGGGTAACCAACCTAACATCTTGTGTGAATAATGAGTCAATATTTTCAGACACTTTCATGCAGAGAGTTTCAAAATCTCTGCTCAACATCTGAACTTTGTTGTCTTCACCTTCTCCATGCCTTGGTAAGCTGTCTTGAGAATATACCATGCCTCGTTAGACTTTGTTGCTGCTGCAATCCTTGGGAAAATACTCTCATGTACATATTGAAAAAGATAGAAGAGGGCTTTGGAATCCTTCTTCCTATTATCTTTTAGTGAATCTCTTTCTGCTGCTGTCAAAGCAACCAACGCTACTGCATCTGTTGGTTTTGGGTAGCCATTCTCAACTAGCTCCCATATGTCTTGTGAGGAAAACAAAGCTCTCATAGTGATAGTGCAATATTCATGATTTTTCCCATTAAACTGTGGAAGTTGGGGATTTTTTAGACTGGTGCCTGCTGCTGCCATTGTGGATGTGTTTTTAAATAAACTATCTCTCTGCTGAGAAATAAAATCTATCTCTAAAACTCTTGACACTTCTCTTTTACAGCTCTCTGGACTGTAATATTAACATTAAACAATAAACACTATTTTGAGAAATACCTTGGACTTTTGCTGAGCCTTCACTCTGCTGGAGAAATGCTACAAAAAACTCCTTCCTTCAGCTTCTTTGACACCTTCAAAGAGCCTGGAATAGCTCCGATACCATATTGGAATTTTGTGGACGAATTCCTTAACACACAAATAGAGGAATAAAACCGTTCCTCTTCCACAACATAGAGAATAAAAATTAATTTGCAAACTTCTATTTCATTAAAATAAACTCTGTTACAAAAATGAAAATCTTTATAACATAGTTCTGGATTCACAAGAAGAAAATTTACTGACTGTTACACACACGACGCTTAAAAATTTCACTCTGTCTCTCTGCTTCTTTTCTCTGTTTTCAGCCTTTAGGCAAATTACAAAAAATACAATATGCAGGAAGTAAAAAACTCATGGCATATATATAACACATTACAATATTATATATTATAAATATCTCATATCTATAATATATATGACCAAAGTTAAAATAAATCTACCATGGTAAAATAAAATTAACCATTGTTAAAAAATAAAAACATATGCGGCAAATAAAACAACATTACAATAAAAACTTTATGTGCTAAAGTTAAAAGTCTTATTCCTCTTTATGCTTTCTGGGGGCTTCTTCAAAAAGCCTTCCCGTGAGTTCCCTCACCCCTCCAGAATTTCTTTGTTTGGTGGACAGGTGGGTCCCGTGAGGAGTGACGTCATCTCTTCTGAGAGTTGCATTCCCTCTGCTACTTTAAGCTTTGCTTCCCCCTCCGAAATGTTGCCGCCTCTGCAATAAATATGGTTGGTGGGTGTTTTAATGCAGGTGGTTGCTACAGATAGGAACGGAGCTTGCACCACCTTCATACTTATCCCACATCTCTACAAATTTGCATCTGCCTTAACTCTGTCGTCTTTCGATCCCTTCATAATAACTTCTTCATTTTTTTGATTAATGCGAGCAGTTGGAATTAAATTCCAACATAAAAGAGAAAAAGTGAACATAGTGATATCACCAGAGAGGACTTTAAATTTCTTCTAGCTGTACTTCCCTTTCATTTTCGCATAGTAAGTTACACGACACAACGTAATTGGAGAGGAAAAACATAACGCTAAGTTCTAAAGGTAAGGAAATTTAAAAAAAAAAATAGATAACTAAGTTGTTACCATATTAAAATCTCAAACACAATGTTATCTTTTACAGCTCGTGTAAGCATCTTTGTAAATTAAACACCAAATTTTCACCGCTTTTCCCTCCCATGTATTGTTGGTAGGCAGTTTTAGCCAAAAATATATAATTGTTTATGATGAAAAATAGTGAAGAGAGAAACAAAGAAAAAGATCTCACTCAATAAGTTTAAGAGGCCAATGGACATGGTGATGTCGAGCCTTTGGCTCTGTTTGTCACATGAAAAGTGTCCCTCCATTGACCATGCATAATCAACCAAGCACACGTGCGATTAAAAGACATCCAATGGATAAGGATATTTGTGCTCTCCCTCACGGTAAAATCTAGGATTGGAATCGTTTAAATTAAATTTCCATTCCTGCCCTAAATTCAATCCAACGTATAGAAAAACAACATCAAATTTAAATGTGGTTTTGTATACCCTGTGAAATAAATTTTAAATTTGAATGTATGATATTTATATTTACCTTATACTTTAAATTGAATTAAATATAATATTTTTTTACACACTAGTAAGTGTGGATTAGTCGAACACGTCAAATTTGATTCCAAATATTAATTTGAACCGTAAAAGTTTAATTAACACATTAAATTTCTTTACTCTGTAGATAACGAAAAAATCATATTCGCTTTATATTTAACCCTTCCATGAATTCGATCAAAATTCTCTAAAGAAATTATAAAATAGAGGTTAGTGGGGAATTTTTTAAAATATAAATATAACAATAATTAAGTATAAATATAAATTATGTATAAATATGAGTATTTATATACCTAGACAAAATTTCCTTCGGTTGAGCATGTTAATTTAATATTGAATTTATAATAAGCATTAAATTCAATTTAATTTACACCATTTTCTATATTTAAATTTTCCTAAAATATAAACACAAATATTATTATCTAATTTGAATATTTATACACCTTGAATTTGACCAAATTTGCATTAATTGAATATGCCAATTGAATGTTGAATTAACTAATATGAGTTTTTAAATTTAACGTTCAATTTATATGAAATAATAAATTTAATCTAATTTATAGTTTATAATATTGAAATTGAATGATAGTTTCACCTATTAGATTTCAATTTTTTCTATGCATTAAATTTTCTTGTCATTTTCCTTCCAGGTTTTTTTCCAAAAGATTTTTGGTGATTTTCTTTCTAATAAAAATGGCATCATATTAGTGTTTTATATGCATCTAAAATGATGAATTGTACATTATGTATATAATATACTTTTTGCTTTATTATAACTACTGAGATATTTTATCTAATTAGATATTTTAGATATTTTAGTTAACTGGTTTGAATGATATTTTTTTTTAAAGCCGTAGTATTATTATTATTTTTAAGCAATTTTTTTATTAAGATCAAAATCATCATTTAAAAATATATTCTATTCTACTCGGCCTTGAAATTGATGGAAGAAATATGTTTAAAAAAATAAGTGAAAGAAAATAAATTAATTATAACTAGAAATCAAAAAATAATTTCCAACTAAAGAGATCAAAATAATAATCATATGATCTTTTAGATATTCAAGATTCTCTTTTTGAAGTCACAGATTTCCAAAATGAAAAACTTCTCCTTTATGTTGGATTAATAATATATATATATATATTTTTTCTACTTGAAATGTGGAAGTATGAATATTTTGAGATCTATAGAACATGTAAACATTTAGATGGTGGTTTGTTTAAATAAAGGAAACCTATGTTGGAGGGATTTTGGGTTATTGGACAGGTGAAATCACATAAGAAAATTGAGAAAGTAATATGTTTTTTTTGGAGTAATTATATATATATATATATATATATATAGGCTAATGGATTACTTATATTAATTTTTCAAAAATTTATTATATTCATATTAAAATTTCTCTATTTTATCATGCACATGGTAAAAAATATGAGTGAGTCTCACTTCAATTTCATCCAGGGACTAGGATGAATTAAAGTGAGGCACTCTAAATTTTTTCCCTAAGAAAATTACAAATCATTTATGTAAGCAACTAGCTCATTTCTATCATCATACCTATGCTCGCAGAGAATGTCTAGACTAACATGTACCTATAACAACTGATCAGCAATAGAGGCCAACAATGGCAGTTGCAGCACATTTCCTAGCAACAATTCACGGTCATGGGAAACCTCACCCAGACGGGTCCCTAGTTTAGTTGCAGTGGCCAACTCCTCTCCTAACCCTCCTTGTATGATGCATCATAATGAAATTCTGTGTTCATTTTACAACGATTGTCCATCTCACCTAGTAGTTCATCCTGGGGGAGGGACTACCCTCGCCCCACTACACACAATATGCAAATAGGTTGGACCGACCACCTTCTCGACTTGCAACACCTACTATCTGAGAGGAAGTTCTCTACTGAACACAAAGATATTAGAAAAAACCCTACACTCCAACCTCAATGCTTCAATGTAATACCTACGTCACAAGGTAAGTTGTTTGAGGAGGGCATGAAAATCAACCTATCTAAAAACCACAAACATGAAGAAAGAATGAAATGACACCACAAACCAAAATGCTATCACCCAAACATCATATACCTCTTGAGAAAAGCATAATTATCTGTAAGAAAACTTTAATGGAAAATTATATCACCCAAACCCTAAATACCCCTTGAGCAAAGAATAATTATCAGTAAGAAAAATTTAGTGGCAACACATGCTTCGGCGTGGTCATGATTCTTCTCCTCTGGATCCCGCATAATTCGAAATTTCACAAAGATCACATGCAAAAGAGCCCCATTCTGCCCCTCATGACTTCCTCTAGACCTAATTATGCCCAGACCAACATGCATGCATAGGTGGAGGGCCTCTAAGCACTCAATTATCTTCAAGCCTATAAACCTAAATCCCATACCCAACATCCAAATGCAACATATAACTAGTAATTCACGCTTTCTATAACACTCGGCCACTTTCTCTAAGTTTTAGCTCCCTCCGCGGAATTTTAGATGGCCTTATCCATGCCAACTACACACGTGATGTCACATAGATGGAGCTTCCTGCAACTTCATCCCATACATCAATATCGATTGTCACACACGTGTTTATCCTAATACACACTTTAATTGGAAATATCAATTATATATTTTAGAAGAAGTAATATTTTTAATATATTTATTTATATAATAATTTAAATTAATATATTTATAATATAAGAATTATGAGTAATATCATTTTGTTAAGAAATATAAAAGAGAAAACTTCAATTATTTAAAGTGTCGATTAAAATATTTATATAAATATTATCATTATCTAAATTATTTATTTAAATAAAAATATTATTTCATTAACTAATATTAAAAAAAATAAAAATTATTTGATATTAATTTATTTACATTTAAATATAAATATTAATAATAATAACCATAAATTAAAAAATTATAAATTTTTATTTAAGAAATATTAAAAAAATTATAATTTTCATAAACTACTAGCATACATACACCCCCCAAATCCTAGCAACAGAAACCTTAAAAATGATGAATAATGAAACAAGGGAATAGAAGTACATAAAAGAAGAGCCACTCTTTTCTTAGGAGGCATCTCTCCACTTGATGAGATTGTGGGTTTAGATATGACCATTAGACTAGAGACTTGGTGATAGCCGTGTGCGTTTATATGAGTATCGTTTTGGTAAATTTGATACTATTTTAGAGATCGTTTTGATTGTGGGTTCAGATTTGACCGTTAGACTTGTGAATTTTTGATAGCTATGTGCATTTATATGAGCATGTTTTTGTTAAATTTAATATTATTTTAGAGATCATTTTTGTAAATAAATATATGTAATTTATATATTAATTTTTAATAATTATTAATAATAATATTTTTTTGTTTATGAAGTTGTTTGTATTTTTTTAGGTTAGATTTGTGGTTCGCATTTAAGTCATAAAATTATCTTTAGATTATATCATCAAAATCACTAGAGAATTACATCTTCAACAAGTTGTAGTAAGAGCAATTAACTTTTATATAATAATTTAAAATAAAATATATATATATATATTTTTTAAATATTAAAAATACATATTTTTTATAAAATAAATATTTTAAAGTTGATGTGAATATCTTTATTAATAATCAGCTTATATGACTAAATTAATTTTAAATATTTGTAATGTGAGATGTATGATTTATTGTATTAATATTTATGACAAATTGGATTTATATTAGATAATTACATTAATTTTAAATTAAATAATTTAAATTAATTAATTCAAATAATTATTTACTGAGAGAATATCTTAATTAGAAGATAGGATTTTCGTGAATATTGAAGTTATAAAAACATTTATATGACATAAAACAACCAACCACGTGGGAAAAGAAGCTTTGGAAATGTTGAAAATATATATTTGTTTATTATAAAAACGGTGAACAAAGAAAGAAACTAAAAGTTCTCACACTCACCAATCTGAAAGGCCAATGGGAATCATGGAAAATTCCAAACCCATGCCTTTTTTCATTTTCATGTGAGAAAATGTAATCTTCTCTATATAAAAAGAAACAACAAAAACACATAAACTCCGAAGAAAAAGATACATGCCAAACAACATACGCCCACAAACTCAATAATATATTATAGAAAAAATAGTTCCATACAACACTAAAGAAAAGAGAAAAATGCACAGAAAATAAATTAAAATTAAAAAAATAAAAATAAATAAACGTCAAACAAAGAAGTACATATATGTCAACCCCTGAACTTTAATCACCAACAAAAGAAAATATATGTCAAACAACACAGAGGCGATAACTTCATAACATGTTACATGAACACTAAGCAAAAAGGAAAGTGCAAATCCAAAATTCAAATCCAAATTAAATTTAATAACGTCTAAATTTATTTTAAAATCTAATTTAACTTTATAAATTGTATTGGTTTAATAATTCAAATAATTTGAATTTGCTCCACTCATTCAATTTAATTTTGATGGGAAACCCACCAAATTTATTTAACTTTTAATTAAATTTGTATTTAAATTTTCCAATTTTTTCGGTTTCAAATTCAAAACCAAACTAACTTGCACATTAAATTTAATAAGGTTTAAATTTATTTTAAAATCTAACTGAGTTTATAAATTATATTTGTTTAATAATTCAAATAATTTGAATTTATTTCACTCATTCAATTTAATTTTGTTGGGAAACCCACCAAATTTATTTAGCTTTTAATTTTTTCTAGAATCATTGGTTGTGCGTGGAACAACAGCTTAAAAATAAATTCATATGTCGCGACTTACTTATAGTAGACTTTTCAAGAGATATCGTATTTATATAGAAACATGAGTTGTGCTTGGAACGTCAGCGTAAAAATAAATTCATATCTAGCGACTTACTAGTAAACTTTTCAAAAGAGATCTAGGTTTTAAGCCATTTATATTTAACGAAAAAATGATTTTGCAGTATTTATGAATAAATTCTTTTAGCTGAATTTGGAAAAGGTTGAGTTAGGAAGCTCATACGGGGATGGATAGGGTTTTAGTATGCATGATTTTGGCCACTGCCGTCAACCCCAGACTGTTTTTGTCTCTATCGGTAACCAAGTGGTGTTGATCTGCGGTTAGGTTCTTTGTAGGCAAAAGTAACCACAAAGACTGGCAAATTTCATCCAGGTGGTAATGGATCTGGAGACCAGTATTCCTGTAACGGCAATTTCGTGGCTGATGGTTGAAGTCAGATATTTCAAGGACTATCTTTCCTTTAGTATCATTGCGGAATGTTGAGATCTACGATTATATGTTCTTGCTTTCGACTGCATCCAGACCTCAGAATGGCGATCAATGCCCTAAACTCGCAAGGAGTTTCTTCGCATTCCCTCCAACCCTTTGCCTCTCCTGGAGTGTGGTAAGAGGACCGATCTGGGTCTGGATTTATGGAAGCGAAAGGGTCTCAACAAAACACTTGCCAATTCGTAAGGCTTTTCATCCAGATCTAGTAGCTGCGTCCTTTACCAAAATTTTTCCAACTTCCGGGAGAGGAGATTGATCCTTCAGTTGCGGATTTGGTATTTGAGCAGAAAATCCAAAAAAAAGAATGGGTATCCCAAGGAGTTTCAAAATCTGATTTATTAGGGTAGATCTCTGCAAGATGAATTTATGCTGCATCACTACGAGATCAAGTGAAAGTTCTCTATCATTAGTAATTTGCGGTTAGTAAGAGGTTTTCTTGGTCCCAACACCACTGAATGGCACTGAGTCCCAAAACAAATCTGATACAAATATGAATATTCTTGTACCTTCTATTGTGGAATATATGTGGCAATGGCAATAAATATTCCACAAATTACAAAATTGTTTTATGTTCTCCAATCACTAGGGAAAACCAGTGGATCTACATCATTTGGTATACAGATACTATACCTCAAATTACTTAATCCATTTATATTTTAGTTTTTTTTTTTTTTTTAATTTGCTAAAGTTACGTACATGTCTTTAAGTATGACATCTACAAAATTCGTGTCTTCAAGCCAAAAAAAATCCCAAAAGTCATAAGCAAGGAGCTCCAATTGATGCAGAGGATTTGTTGGAGGGGATTAGCAGAAGAGGTGAGCACAGGAGCGGAAACTTCCATAGTTCCAACACAGCGCACTTCAGTGCCTCTTTTCGAAAGAAAGATGTGAGAAATTAAGAGACCCCCAGCATTAAAGAAGTAGAGAATTAAATAGAGACTATGCACAAGAATCAAATGGAAATTTCAAATGCGATTCCCAATAAAGAGTCTGGTAAAAAGTAGAGGAAAAAAAAATAGAAAATATTAATTAAATGTCTTTATACTTCACCCCAAAATGTATTTTTTTTATAGTTGTATTTTTGGATTTTGTTCTTCGTTTATATTTCTTCGTAAGGACTACTATTATCTTGGATATGTGTTTATCGGAGCCTTGAATCAATTTGTCTTAAGCTGTTGCATGACATGTCTTTTGGAAAATATAATGTTATTCTAATTTTTTCGAATTAAATAAAATTATCAAAAAAAGAAATAGATTATAATAATTTAAAATTTTATTAAATTTAAATAAAAGAATGTAACCTTTACTTTAAAATCATCTCATTAAACCACATTAATCAAATCATAATTAATCATCAAATATTTTATGAAGAAAAAATTACAAATTAACTCAAGAATATTTAAGTTTATTTTTAATATTATTATAATAATAAAATTATTTATTATAACTCATTAAATTTTATATTCAGAGCAGCGAAATGAAGAGATCGCACAAATCAGGAATTAAAATTCCACTAAATGACAAGGGAAATGTAGTGAGAATGTTCTCCTCTCTCGATAGTAAATCAAGGATTCCTAGCGTTTAACTTTAATTTTGCTTTTAAATATAGCCGTTCAAAGTCAAATTTTCATCCTTTAGAATATACAACGCTAAATTTCAAATTTGTTTGTGCATTAAATTTAAAATTAATTTTCACTTTAAAATTTAATTTACACATTAAATTTGCATTTGTGGAATTTAAATTTGTCTCAAACGTGCAGTTCAATTTAATTAATTTTACATTATCAATCAAATTTAATTAAATCTAAAATTTTGCTAGCAACATTAAATTTTCTTTCAACATACATTAAGTAAACATTAGAACAGCCTCATATTACATTAAACAAATCTCGAAAGGTACTTTTCCTATAAGATATAAGCTTATAAGTGTCTAAAATGCGGGGCATTTTCACGTTGCATAATATTATCCTTAGTTCATTATAGAGAAGTTGGTTTCCAAAATAATTTTGATTTTTAAGATTAATTATTATTTTATTTGTTATTCCCATGTTGTTTTTTATATTTAGGTCGAAAGACCTTCGGTTTTGAATTAATACAGGTGCTTTTTCGTCAATCAATTCATTTTGATAATGACACATGTCACTAGTAAGACGTGTGCAAAAAAATCATAAAATCATAAAAAAATTAAAATCATAAAAAAATCATAAAATCATAAATTACGAAATAAATTTTGCTGAAATTTAAAAACGAATTCGCTAAATAGTAATTTCTATTTAATAGTAAATAATAATTTCTATTTCGAGGGCTATACATGATAGAGTTTTATCTAATTACCTTCTACAGGTTATCCTAGAATAATTCACAGGGATATCAAGGGATCGAACATTTTGTTGGATTCGAAGCACAGGTATGGTTTCTTCAAGAATTATCATCACAACCAGATGGATACTTGTGTGTCCAAATTTTATATGTCGTTATGTTGAGTAGAGTCTTGTTTCTAATGGTTTTTTCTTATTTGCAGGTGTCAGATTTTGGACTTGTAAAACTAGCATCAGATACACGCATGTGACAACCCGTGTCATGGGTTTCTTCAAGAATTATCATCACAACCATATGGATACTTGTGTGTCCAAATTTCATATGCCGTTATGTTGAGTAGAGTATTGTTTCTAATGGTTTTTTCTTATTTGCAAGTGTCATATTTTGGACTTGAAAAACTAAAATCAGATACCAATATGCCTGTGACAACCCGTGTCATGGGAACCTTTGGGTAAGTTGTAGATGTTCTCATTTTGCAGGTTTCCCAAGTATTGATTTTTGTGGTTGACTGGTTTCGTAAGAAGGTATAGATGCTGCCTTATGAAGTGTAAATTTGCTTGACATTGATTTTATATTTCAGGTATATGGCACTGGAATATGCATCAAGTGGAAAGCACACTGTCAGGTCTGATGTATTCTCATTTGGGGTTGTGTTATTGGAGCTTGTGACTGGGCGGAAGCATGTTGATGTATCACAACCTCTTGGTGATGAGAGCTTCGTTGAATTGGCGTGTATATACTCTAAAACTATCATTAATCTGATTCTTACATTGTAAATGAAAGAAAAATGCATCGTTTATAAGGAGTTTTGCAAGATTATTGTTCTGTGCTGCACTTTATCTTTCCAAAAAGTTTTCATTTTTATATGGTACTTGATGCATGTGCAAGTCAAATTTTCATCAGAAGAATGTTTCGTCAGTCATGAATTGTCATATCATGCTTTCATGCAGTGTTAATAGAATATATTAATCATTAAAATGATTTTTTTTATACACATTAATATAATATATTTATATTTATTTACAACTTTTTTTTATTTAGAACTCCTATACAATATATTTATTATTTAAACTTCTAAAAAATATATTTCAACTTCAATAGTATTTAAAGTGAATTTTAATCTATTATTTTTATATAACATTTTTTACTATGCAAAATTCTCACAATAATAATTGAACATGGCTGGAGAATTCTTCTACAATCTTACTAAATTGTAAGTGCATTTGAGAAAAATGAGCCCTCTCCAATATTGCTTTTAAAATAATTCCAAATTTAAATAGAGAATCAACATTTTATATCTTTCCAGGGTTAGGATGTTGAGAAAGGCTTTGACCTAAGGATTTGTTGTTGTACACTTTGCATGCTAATTTTTTTATATAATAATTTGCTTAAAAATATTTGTGTGATTAAAATTATTTTACCATAATGGAATAAGAAAGTTTACCATTTTCTTAAAATAGAGAAATAAAAATAACTTATGTGAACTAAAAATAATAAAAAGTTAGTTTAAAAATAGAAAGTTCACATATTTTCTTAAATTTTTAGGAATTAGAGATCTTTCCAAAAAGATTATTTTTCTTTATAGAAAGTAACCATAAACTTCTAAGTTGCCCAATTTGAACTCACATGTCACTAGTAAGACTTGTATAAAAAAAAAATAGTAAGTTCACATATTTAATTAATATTTAATATATAAAGTAATATTTAAACTATAAAGTAATGAATAAATCTTTAATTCACATATTTATTTTAACCAGATTTACTTCACATTTTCTATTATATTGTAATTGAATTTCCACGAATCTTTCTCCAAGTTGGGTTTTTTACCATTACACTCTAACTAAATTTCAATTCGTCTTTTGCAAGTTGGGATAATTATATTAGTTGAATCCCACATGTTGTTGCTATACTTAAATATGAATTCTATGTCTTTGCCTAGTGATTTGATTCCTAGATGTCTATTTTCTACCTTTTTGAATTTGAACTTTTAACCTTTTACAAAAAGGCATGCATTCTTAACTATTAGAAGTTTAGAACCACTCTATGTATAAATGGATCCTTGAGACATTCAATTTTTGTAAATTAAAATATCATCTCATCTATTAGTTAGATTACTTTAAAATATAATGTAATCAAATTAGTATTTAATATTCCACCATGCGGTTCTAATGACATTAGAGAATGTTTTTGTTAAACAATTCTAATATAGTTACATATTATAAACTTAAGAAAAAAATACAAAAAAATTAACTTAAATTTAATGTATTGCTTTTTAGATGTTTAATATTGATGAAATGTTGTTGTGTAATATTATATTTAAAAATAATAAAAGAATATTTATATTAAAATAAAAATTAGTAAAAAATAAAATTAAAATGATATAAATAAAATATTTCAATTTCCATATCACTTTACATCTATTTTATATAGAGAAATAAAATAATAAAAAATATGAATAATTTAATTTATTTTTTAGTATGATGAAGATATGTAATTTCTTCACTATTTAATATGGAGTTGACACACTGGATGTAAAAACAGTATTATTGATATTATATCATTTGTAATTCATTATGTGTTCAATTGATATGTCATATTTAAAACAAAAATATATTAATAGAAACAAAGATTTTAGTGCGATATTAAATAAAATATTTCAATGTCCATATTAAAAAACATAATTTTATATGAACTTTGTATAAATAAATAATTTATATGGAGTCAATATATAACATTTACAATTTATTAATAATAAAAGAAGTTTTAATGTGGTTTATAAATCAAATATTTCAATATTCATGTTAGGTAAAATATTTTAATAGTAAATAATTAAACAATAAAAGTGTTAGAGAGTTCTTATTCGTGCTTTGGAACGAACAAGATTTGTAATTTTTGAAATATATATATATATATATATATATATATATATATATATATATATATATAGAGAGAGAGAGAGAGAGAGATAAAATGTTATGGATATATACTTTATATTTACTAATATGATATGGGTGACATGTATTAACATTTAAATTTGAATAATTTGAATCACAAATAAAATATTTTACTGTCAAGTTTCAACTATATAAGTATTTCATAAAACAAAGGAAAATAGAAAATCTCTTGTATTTAAAACATTTTATTACTGTATTGCTCAAACCTAATATAGTTTCATTTTAATTAAGAATCTACCAAAAGCCAAGACCAATGAAATTTAATGAAATATTTAAAGATAGAAACACTTGATAGATCTAAAATTAAGATAAATATATTCTAATTAATATTATTTATAAAAAAAAGATTTAAATTATCAATATTATTTATGTTAATTTTAGACCTCATTATAAATATTTTATTATAACGATTAATTTTTATATTGCTACTATGTTATTATAATTAAAACATTAAAATATAACCATTAAATTTTATATTCTTAATATTATATTATAATTAAAATATTAAAATATAACCAATAAATTTCATATTCTTAATATTTTATTATAATTAAAATATTTGAATAAATATTAAAAAAGAGAAGACTAAAAAATTAAGATTTGGGAAAATAAAAGAAAAAATGAGAGAAAAAAAAAATCTTAATTTCATAATATTTCGTATACAATGGTGAGAAATGAGGGAATTATAGTCTTAATAACTAAAAATTAACCATAAATTAAAATAAATTTTGTATTAGGAGTTAATATATTGCAAAAAAATAATGGGACATAAGATCATTTCTATGGTGAAAATAATAATCATAATAAAATAACATACATTAAATATATTCAATTTTAAGTAGACTAGGAATATTTAAAATAAAAGACATTATTGAAAAATATCAAATCAAATCAATTAAGGAGTTTGGAATGGTACTAGAATTGA
The DNA here is from genome assembly GCA_034641835.2 of Pinus albicaulis. Classification (NCBI taxonomy): domain Eukaryota; kingdom Viridiplantae; phylum Streptophyta; class Pinopsida; order Pinales; family Pinaceae; genus Pinus; species Pinus albicaulis. The sequence continues at coordinate 139,343 of JAXQQM020082397.1, forward strand.
GCAAGTAAATTTGGTAAAAAATAGATTTTTTTTTTGGTTACATAAGTGGTAATTGTGATAAATATGAAATCAAAATCCTTGATATTCTTTGTTGGAATCGTTTTTTTTTCATAATGCAAAGGTTATATGTTAAATTAAATATTAAGTGAGACCGATATTATTTGTATAGCTAAAATATGGAACATGAAAATTTTAAATTTTTTAATTGGGAAGAAATTATGTTTTCCAAAAAAAATCCTTATCATAGAGGGAATGGGGGATAGTTTCTTATATCAAAAGAAATATCACTCTTAGTCAACATCATAGTAGAGAATTTCTTAGAAAAATATTTATTTATGAAAACAATCTAAGTGAAAAGTGGATGTATAATACATTTGAAAATGTATTTAGATTCTAAAGAATAAATTTAATATCATCTGCCTAAGATAATTTAATGGTTCCAATCCTACTACTTTACGGATAAGTAAAGAAAGAAAGAAATTGTTTTAGCTAACATATATAATAGAAACGATGAAGTCTTGGTTGAGAATTCTCTCAGTACCAAGGTACTCATCCTTTATAGTTATGTAGGTGTCAAATACTTTTATTAGTGTGATAGGAGTTAATGTCATGGATTAAATGATATCTAATATCTCTGTCTACACAAAGATAGTAAATTTTGACTCTGCAAATGATCATAAATGCAATTTCCATCATACAATGATAAACTCACAAGGATGAATTAAGCCATAGGGAGAATTGGCACAAAAGTTTCAAAGGAATCGAAGAAATCTTTAGCAAACTAGAAAAATAACAGACAACCCCTAAAACCCCTTTAAATAAATTGAGGCATTTAGCTTGATCTTAACAACATGCCATGCCAACACATCCTTTGAATGCTATGGTTCACCATTCAAATAGAGCCATAAGAGACACAACTATTATTTTGTAATAATCAATAAGGGGACACATGTTTCCATGAATTAGATCACTCAGATAGTGATAAGGAAGAAAATACAAATGTAGACCACCCATAATATTATTCAACTTAATAAAACAAAATTATTGTACAAACATCATATTTTTTGAACACCTCCTTAGGGTGAATAGAGGTATTGAAGAAAAAAGGAGAAAAGGATCCTTAGAGGGATCCATGATCATTCTCTTTTTTATTACCTGGGATCAAAGTAATGTATGAATTGGTTAGGAAGACCATGGAGGTAGTGAATATATTGGTGGGATATGTGGATCTTAGTGGTGGAAATATTGATCTAACTAGATATTTTAAGGTAATGCTAATTAATTTAGAAAAAAAACAAAAATGAAATTGATATTCTCCAATATGATTATATAGTGAATAAAATCTCATATATTATAAGGAAAATGATAAATATCTATATCATAATTTAAATAAAACCCTTTGTCTTAAAATAGCAACTTCTTTATTAAAAAAATTTGTAAAATTAAAAATAGAACCAACTTCTCGGTTGGTATTAAGTATAAAATTACTAGGCATGGCATTAGGGATGCTTATAAATAATTCTTAATATCTCATTAGTTAAACTCATACAAATCTCTAGTTGGAAGGAAAAAAGTTCAAAAAGCATATTTGAAATCTATTTAAATTTCATCCTATGAAGTCCTAGAAGCACATTTTAATGTGTATAATTATAGAAAATAATATAATTACTTCTAAGGGAAAAATTCCTACCTTAAAAGTATTTATCAATATCTTAATTTTCATGAACACCATCCCAACTTTTCCTATAGAGGACTATGTTTTCTCCGTGGAAGACAAATTTTGTAGTTATGAAAATTACAAATGGGAGATCTAATGATACAAAATGCTACCAACATAAGATATGAATACTCAGAGGGTTTGTTGTTTCTATCACATAAAAATGATATTCAATTTAGTTGTCAAATGTTGTAAACTTTGGAATCCTCATTGAACTTAATTTTAAAACTAGTGCTAAAACAAATCCTTAGAACTGTAGCTCATTGCAATTACACATTGCAATTACACCTATTATAGGAAAATTATATGGAATATTTTAGAAATTAATATTATCATAGGGATACATACTCATAGATCAATACTTAAATGATATGATGGATTTAGAAGCTATAACTGAATTCAGGATCATCATGTTATCCTTAGGATCATTGTGGAGGATTCTATTGAATTTAATTTATATTATGATATTGTGGACATGGATAAAATTGAAATAGGTTAGATTAAGGAAAAGTCCTTCTAAGTTGTTGAATATTATGGAAATATAGTATTACAATAGTATTTCCAAGTTTAAAAACATTAATAATATTCTCTATATATTATCTTATTATTCAAAATTAAATTAAATTCATTTTCTAAAATAATTTGGTAATATATCTTAAATTATACTCTCTAAACTTGATACCTTATAATAAAATAAATAAAAATAAATTCTTACTATATATTTTTTCAATTAATATCAAAACAACAATATAGTCAAATAAATTCATAGTTGATGTCAAACAAACTTGACTTGCATTTAATATTAAATTTAACATTTAAAAAAAAATCAAAAATTAAAATTCAACATCTGAAATTTTATAATTAGATTTAAATATTTAAATAAAATTAAAAATAAATTTGAAGGTAGAACACTCACGACACTATGAAATCTTGAAAGAAGAGTAAAGAACAGAGTTCGAAACAAAAAAGGAGAACAAGAAAAATTACGATTTCAAGTGATATTTAAATTTAAATGTGCAGGGTCTGGATACGATTTCAAGTAATATTTAAATTTAAATGTGCAGGGTCTGGATAACTTTTGTTCAACAAATTTAATTTTAAATCATCAACAGGAATTGAAATTAAATTTAACAAATATTTTAATACATCGAAGTTTTACTGAAGTGCAATGCATGCAATTAGTTATGCAAAATTAATTTGAGCTATACAATTATTGAGTTTGACCGTTGGATATTGGAATATTTGGTTTTAGCATTGGATATTAAACAAGAGAGTGCTTTAAAACTATTATGATTTCATTCTCTTTATCATTTGGCCGAATTTTAATCCCTTGTCAGGGCTGCCAAAAATGCGTTTTGCTACGATGCAGTGTGAAGATTTTGTAGGTGTGTTATATGTTTTCTTTGATGTGGTTTTTGTCTGTTCTATGTTTTTGCATATGTATGAGTCTCTATTAGGATATACATTGGCCTATCTCATTGATGAGCCATATATATTATCTTTTTTTCTCCTTCTCTGATCATTCCTTTCCATAATAAACACATACATAAATGAGACTATATGAGACTACATAAATGAGACTAGTTGACACTTAAAAAATGCAATTTAATTTTTTTTCACTGCACAAATTGGCGTCACGTTTCAAATTTCAATATGGAAAGAGCTTCCATATTGAAATTGGAAATTCCACCTATAAGTGAAAAAGAAACGCAGAAGTAGTGTGACTCGATCTTCTTTGAGATGGAAACAATATAGTCGGGATGGGAAACATATATGCTAAATTGATCAGTCCCAACCATAAACATCTAGCTCTTTCACAATTCCCTATTATGGATGCAAAAATCTGTGCTTGTAAGAGTAATGGGCTTCCATGAAAGCCAACGTTATCTTAACCAATTTTGCATCTCTTAAATACATTCTCTCTTCCTGTTAACCTGAAAGACCCCCATTAATTGCCTTTTGATCTAAGGTGGTTTTATAATTTTTTTTTTTTGGATCATTGGGATTTTATTGGAAGACGACAAAGAAGAAATTCCAGAATGAAATGCGAGTCCTAAAGAAATAAATAAATGAATTTAGTGCCTCAATGGAATCGATGTCAACGCTTGTTGATGTCAACATCTCAAACGACAATGAAAACGAAGGGCAAGGTACTTACATGGAAGAAAACAAAAGGATATTAACTTTCAGGTCGATCTTCTTCACTATTACTGTGGTTCCCATTCTATTTCCACCTCCATCCATAGTTATTGATGCCGATTAGGACCAAAGATGTTCTGGTCTTGGAGAATTGCTCATTCAATCACGTGGGCTGGATGAAGAGATTGAACTCTTGATTTAGTTAAAGGCTAAGAATGGAACCCAATAAGTACTAACGATCTAAACTCTCCAAAATTTTATTTTAGGGATGATGCCAAATAAGTAGATCCAACAGTAATAGAGTAGGTTTTTGGATCGAATCACACTCATGCTGATCTCCCGCCCATGAATCGATTCATCCATCGGGATCTAACTATATCAAGGAGTATGTTAAATATTTTCATCCAGTGATTAAGTCGTCAAAGGATTAAGGGATCAACCATTTCCTGTCTAAATCAAGCTTGTATTTCTGTGTATTTTACTAATAGTTCTCTTCGTTTCCTGGCCCTACCCATCCCAACAGGGACTTTGTGTACTCTGTAACTTCTCATAGGGCCATGGGCCATATTGTGAAGAAGGAAGAGATCATGTATCCTCTTTAAATCACTCTATGAGTAGGGGTTGTCATTAGGGATATATTACTGTAACATCTGTGCCATTTAAACTGAATGTGGTGTCTTTTCGAATGATGAAAGGTTGAGCGAGTGATTACGGTGCATTCTAATAGGACAAGTTTCAGCCATAGTTATTAAGTTTGAATTTGAATTCAAAATCAAGTTTGATAGGATACGATGAAAACTTGAATGAAAAATTTTTAATTTGAAAAAAATTGGATACTAAATTAATAATACATTCTATTTATTTTAAAATTTTAATAATTATAAAAAACATAAAAAAAAATTACAACACCAAAAAAAACAGTTCTTCCCTCCAAAATTTATTTTCATTTCAAAACTTAAATGTAATGCACCTTTTATTTTCAAAAACTTAGTCTTAATAAATACATATTTAAAATATAAGTATTCAAGATAAATTTATATAAATTAATAAAAACAATAAATATATATTTAGAAAATCATTCTCAAAATTTATTTTTTTAAATCTATTCATAAAAATAATAAATTTAAAATTCAGTTTTCAAAATTTATTTCTTATAAATCGAAATATATATTACAAAATCAATTTTTCCTAATTAAATTTGTTCATCCACTTTTAATGTTAATTTTTGAATTATTTCCTTCATAGTTTTGTCAACTTTCTATATTTAAAAAAAATAAATTTAAAATAAAAACATTTCCACATATACAATAACCTTCCCATTCCTTTCCACTTCTAATGTTCATGTTTGAATTTCTTCCTTCAAAGTTTTATTAACTTTCCATACTTGGAAAAAAAAAAAAAAAAAATAGATTTTCTTGCAAATATATAATGACCTTCACATTCTTTTCCTTCCACCTGCACAGGATGCACAGGCTCCGGCTATCTTCTTACAAGAGTTCTAGAGATCCTCCTATTCATTGTGTTCATACAGTATTACCGTCAGCGTTATACGAAAGCGCGCATGGATAAAATAGAAATCGTTCGATTAACCTCCTGTTTTATGGTTTGAGTCACAGGTTTGACACGCGTGAATCAGAGAGAGAAGACGAATTTAGAGAGCAAGGATTTCCTGAGTGAATAGTGATAGTGTCGGCTAACCCCAATCCCACAATCCGAGAGAGAGCTCGTTTGGCGTAATTATGTGAGAGGGTTTGAGAGCAGTTCCATTTGTTTGAGCCATCAATTTGAAACACAAGTGAGCCCCCACGCAATCATCGCCCTAACGATCAGAATTTGTTGTGGAAATTTATTTTTGGAGTAGTCTAATAAGTGGATATTTAATCTTTGGGTTATGCATCCACTCGTCCTTGCTTATCTCCTCCAGTAGAATATTTTACGTGGACCTAATCTCTTGTAATAGAGTAAGACTCTCATCTTCCTCCTCGTTGTCAACGCTTCATCTGCACTCCAGGCTTCATTACCATCTAGAATTTATTCCGTGGAACCAGATCCAAGTTTCTAGATGTCCAACCTACCTACAGGCTAGAAAATTAGTGCATTCTTTCTGAATAAAAATATATCTAGTGGATGAGTGACGACCTATTACAATAGTGATGCTTTTAAAAATATAAGGTTTGGAATGATTTTTTTTCTTTAAATATAGAAAATTATTGCCTGTTAATTGCTAGGTAATTAAGTTCAACACCTTTTACACTTATGCTCATGAACGAGATATAAATTTATGTCCATTATAGTTCTTTTGAGTGAATATAGTAACCAAACAGTGTTGAAATGTGAAGAGATATAAAAAGGAATATTTATAATTTTTTTTGAACAAATTAAAAATGATGTAGCAATCATAGACACCTTTATCTACTTAGAAGTGGCATTTTTAATTTGAGTCCACTTAAAGGATATATTTTTTTAATTATAATTTGTAATGGTTTTAACGATTTCTATTAATCAAAGACAACTGGTTTTACAAATTAATATTATCAAAGAATTATCCATAGAATTATTATGGTGGGATAAACGAATCCTACCAATAGCCTTAATATAGACTTATAGGAGATAATATGACTAAGTAGCTTTCCATCGGTTAATGCAAAAATGCTCTATTTTGGGTTCGAATAAGTTCTTGATTTCTCGTATATTTCAAAAATTGCATAAGATATTAAATAAGTTCAAATTGTTTATTTTAATATATCACAACATCACACAAATATGCTATGATTGGTGTTCTTTATTAGTAGAGTGAATAATTATTATGGTGTTCTTTATTAGTAGAATGAATTACGTAGAGAAACAATAATATAGTTTACCTATATTTACCGCAAAAATGACAAGTTGCAACCACAATATTCAAATCAATAACTAAAGTATCTCAAAATGTATGGTTATATTGATAACATGAATTTTTTATTGCCTCTTTAGGGGGACCTCTAGTTTAGTAGAGATTTAAAAATATATAAAGTTTACCTCGCATTGCATTGTTTCTACTTCTTTACATAGTACTATTTACTTTTTAGGAACATTTTAGAGAAGGAACTTTCTATTAAGAGAAACATTCTTGTAATTATTTTTACATTTATTTCTTTTGCACTACAACGTTGGGTTCGATCTTAATTAATTTCTTTTCTTGATGGATGTTCAGGTTACAAAAAGATTCGGGTTCATCCCGAAGATAGGTTAAATACTACATTTAGAACTAAATAGAGCACTTCCGCTTATGACAAAATGCCTTTCAAAGAGCAATGGATATTTCTTTTAGAGGACTAATAAACAAAATTGTGGTTGTATAATTAGATAATATAACCATTTATTCCAAGAAAATAAGTGACGACTATCACGACGTTAAGCAAATCCTTCAAAAAAATTTAAAGTATCGAATTTCTTTAAATTTCAAAAAGTCTTATTTCTCTTTAAGTGAAGGTTAACCAGAGACCTATAGCAGCAATGGTGAGACAACCATATGATCATGAAGAAATCCTCCCCTGGATGTCATGGATACCTTAACCCTATAATGTAGCTAAATGCTAAAAGAGATTCTTTCCATTTAGGTGAATTATAAACTAACGAGGGAAGAGGTGAAAACAAGAGTGAAAGTAATGCAACAAAGAATGATGCCACCCAAATAGTTCAGAACTATTGAAATGTAGCTTTTAAAAAATCGAATTCACTTTCACTATTCCCCACGATGCAAACTTACAAAAAAATGAAATTTGTTTTTTTTTTTTAAATTTTACTTTGAAACCTCAAAATCCAAATGCAATCAGACGAATAAAGAAATGTAAAATAAATATTTTCACTTTTCTTTCTGTCGAATGGAAAACAAGATCGCTTCAAAAAATGTACAAATGAAAAACACTCACCATTTTTCAAAATGATGAAAAACAAACCAAATCAAAATTTCAAAATTAAAATAACTTTCAATTTACTCTTTCGAATTTGGAAACTAAATAAGACACACTCTTCCAAAATTGCGAATAAAACAATTTCCATCTTATGTTTGGCACTTAATTGAAGTGATCTCTAAGTATAGTGATGACGAGTGCAAACAAAAAAAACTTCAAAACAATGCAGAAAAAATATGTGACGATGTTCGTACTTATTGGAATAGAACTTTAAATAATAGCCTATTAATTCTCTGACGATAAAGATAAGTGACAAGCAAAGAGTAGTTGAGTGGAAAACCTAGAAAATGTTTTAAATTCACTCTAAGCACAAGCAAGTCAAAGAGACAAAACCAACCATTCAAAAAACACAAATAAACTAAATGAAATGGTATGATTTAATTCAGACTCGATAGACTTTATTAGGGGTCAAGACACACTGGAAAGATAAGTGGAAACCCAAATGTTTTCCTAGCGATGGGATTAATGTTTTTCTATGCATCTGTCATGAATAGAACAATGTTGAAGAAAATCGGTGTGGCTGCTTTGTATAAAACCACACTGTTAGTGCTACTGTAAGGGAACAAAACACATTGAGCACTAAAAACAAGGAAAAATAAAAAATAATTTCACACAAAAAGTAGACTTGGCACATTTAAATAACTATCAAATCTTATGCAGAGCTATAGAGACCCAAGAAAACTTAGATCTCAATGACCGATCATACATAAAAGAAATAAACCCCAGAAAGGGAAGGAAAAGAGGCTAAATATCCCGAGTGGAGTCGCCAATTATGTTGTGAAGATAAATCCCCTTTACGAAGAGAGGCAATCTCTTAAGCCCTAGAGTAGTTCTAACAACTTACAAGAGTATCTAATGGCATATTTGTTAGCTAATAACCGAAAGAATATGAGAATGGAAATATTCCTACCTCGTCCTGATGCTATGCTCAAATCCTTTGATGATGGCCTCGATCCAAAGTCCCTCAGGCTTGCTCGTCGCTACTAGTGGTGTGTGATTACCTACAGGAGATCAAGAGACAAAATCAAATTTAATCCAATACAAAACATACATGTAATATCATCTATCTAATAGATTAAGGAGCATTGGACTTTTTGTGCAAATGATTAGACAAATATGGAAAGAAAACACTAGATGTTTTATTAATAAATATGAAAAAGAGAGATTACAACCATGGCCTTGATGTTAGACACGTCCCTTTGGTGATGTCCAAGTCCTTCACTGAATCTCTTAAAGAATTCCTTCTCCTGTATATCTTAGTTGTTATCAGAATACAAGGATGCAAGGAAAATGAATGATCAGAGCATCCCAACAATGACCAACTAGTAGAGGAAAGATGGAGATTAATTTATAGGCAGGGAGAGGGAGTTAGGAGACCATGAAAGAAGGAGGAAGGTCCGATTTTCAAGGTATAATCACCCATTAATAATATCAGAAGCTCTAAATGAGAGACCTTAACCCTATCTCCACCGAATGACATCCAGATCGTTGTCCTGGAAACTTCTAGAGGTTGAAGCTTCTCCTCCATTTGAGAAAACACTCCCAGAAAGGTTTGAACATAGTTTTCTCTGTAAAAAGAGCACTGCCAATGCTAGGATAGAACTGTCAACCTGCCATCAACATGGGCAGGAAATTGGAGAAAAGCACTGACCTAGAAATTTAGTGTTTTAACTAAGTTACTTCAATTATATTTGAAGACATCTTTCTTTGAGTCTTTGAAGCATGTATTTATGTATTTTTTCCCAGGTGGATATACTTCACAAGATTCATCGAGAGAAAATTTTAGGGGCTAATATTCGCAGGTGGGCTAATATTCCATGCTTTCTAAAAAAAAAGATTCTCCAATTTCAATTTTTCTAAAAATTAATTCTCCCAATTTTTATATTATAAAATTATTTTACCTTACAAATCACCAATATTTTATATTGTCTAATATGAAATAATTATAAATGTAAACATTCTTACAAAATTATCATAATTTTTTTTTAAATTTAGATATTAGGGACCAGTAAGATTCGCCAAGGTTTCTAAACTTTAAGATATACTTCCATCCTTAATTTTTTCCCTCGATTTGTTAAATGGAACTTCATGATCAAGGACGAGAAGTGAGCATAGTGAAAAATTATTGTGTAACACCTTCTACTCCAACTTCACTTGAAAGCCTTTTTTCTTTCTAAATTAAAAAAAACTGTATAAACATGAAAACCAACAATGTTGGCATGTTTATACATAAAATATACAGTGAAAACTAGGTGTTCTTGGGACCATAAATTTTCTCTTTCAACCCTATACTAAATCCTATTTTCTTTATGTCCCTCTTTCTTTTCAGAATAAGTAGCTACATAATTGTTGAGAATCTGCAACTTTGATGAAATTCTACAACTTATATTGACAGGAATCACTGACTGTAATGATTAAAGATCTTAGCAGAAGGAAATGAAAAAGCCTACCATTGGAAGCAACTTAGGAAATTCAACAAAATAAATTAAAAATTATAATCAAAAGTATGAAGGTATGTAAATATTTTATTTAATAATAAAGGTAAAAACATTAGGATTATGAATTAATATCGACATTGTAACTACCATTCAAAATAATGACTGATATCATAACTTCCGACTGAGTCATATATATGATGTCATATCAAGGAAGGTATCCATAAAATCTCATTTATCATTCATAATTACACAAAAACTTTAGTTTTGAAACCCTAATCATTGATAACCCCGCTCATTGATATCTATTATACCCCGTTTTCTCCAAAAATCTGCTTCACTCATCTCCATTTTCCATCTTCAATTGTGATTTATTAATCTAATACCATTTTCAAACCCTGTCAAAGAAGAAATTGTAGGTGAAACTTTGCCAACATGGGATCCATTGTTACGACAAAGCCAAATGGAAAGCATTTTATAGAAGGATACCCACAGGTGAAGGAGATCCTACAACAAGTTCACTGGTTGTAATTCATAGAAACATTTGATGGCTATGATAGGGAGGTAACCAAGATGTTTTCTTGTTCCTTTGATGGAACTGAAGCAGAAATCAGGGACATCAAAATTGTGGTGACATAATCCTTCATAGTCAAGGTCATTAAACTACCCAGGAGTGGCGAGAAGTGTTTTAAAAATAATGTAATTGAAGGGAATGCATGGAATCCGTTTCTAAAATGACTAGGTATGGATACTAATGTTTTTAAAATGAGTATTCCAAACACAAATCTGAAAAGTAACTGGAGGAATTTATTGTTAATTATTTAGAATTTCATTTCTTCTAAGGGTATATTTGGTAGCATGCTTTTCTACCATGTCAGTTTAATGATGAATTTTCTTGAAGGGAATGAAATCAATTTACCCTTTTTTCTCTTAAGAACTTGAGGAAGATTTCTGGAAATAATCAAAGAAAAATCCAGTTCATTGAAAATACCCTATATCATCATGGTCTTATAAAAATCCTTATTGAAGCCCATTTTGAGAATCTAGGAGATAACTAGGATAATTTCTTATCCAAGAATTATTTTAAAGGAGAGTAGGAAGAACCTAGTAACAATAAGGGAAAGAGAAGCAAAATAAAATTATCCACCTCGGTCAGTTCTTAGAACTTTTATGTAGTTCCCACTCTGCTTCTCAACAAGAGTTTTGAAGTGGCATAATTGTTCAAATACTTCACTCTTTTGATTCAAGAAATACACCCATGTCTTTCTGGTGTAATCATCTATGAATGTCAAAACATATTTGTTGCCAGCTAAAGATGACGTTTGCATTGGTCCACACAAATCACAGTGGACAATTTCCAACGGTGCCTTTGCCCTTATGCTCTTCCTGCTGGAAAGCTTTCTCTGTGTTGTTTGCCCAAGATGCAGCCTTCATAAAGGTTGTTCAGTTTCTCAATCAATGGTAATCCCTTTACCATTACCTTTCTGTGCAACAAGTTCAGGCCTCCAAAAATGAGATATCCAAATCTCAAGTGCCATAACCAGCTTTCTTCTTTCACTTCCTCTTGAAAGACCTCTTGTGTTACAGCTGCTACATTTATTCCTTCCTTCAAGTCTGCTCTAAGCTTGAGAGGAAACATCCTATTGCTTGTCATCTGCACCTCTACAATGACTTTCTTGCTTGGAGGTATGACCATGATTGTGCACACATCATATTTAAAAAATACATTGTAGCCCTTGTCAATGAGCTGTCCAATGCTTAACAAATTACATTTCAAGCCAGGTACATAATATACATCTGGCACAAACTTCTGTTCTCCATTTCTTGCCAGGATACTAACTCTGCCTTTTCATTTGACAGAAATCTTACTATCAGTTCCTGTTGTTACCTCAGATTTAACATCTTTATCAAGATTGGAAAACATTGCTATGTTTCCAGTCATGTGGTTACTACAACCTGAGTCTAAGAACCATACATCATCCTATTTATCTTGTGCTATGTTACATGTTAACAACACAATCTTTTGGTTCTTATGTCCCTTTACAAAATTAGTATTCTACCTATTATTCATGTTATTTTGTTTTTTCCTACACTCATTGGCATAGTGCCCATGTTTCTTGCAATAATGACACTGGACTTGGGATTTATCATACCTTTGTCCATGAGCTTGATGTTGGCTTGAGCCTTCATTGTGGTTTTGATTGTTGCTCCTTCCACTCAAACTTGCAGGGTTGTTTCTCTCTCTGTTTTGGCTTTTTCCTCTTCCTCTGTTGTTTGCTCTGTGTTGACCTCTTCTTCGGCCAAAAGACATTTGAGTATTGAATACGTGTTCCAATGAGGAATATGTTTCTCTATTCAGTCTATGTTCATGAGACATCAGGGATGCCCTCAGCTCATCCACTGTAAATTGTGAGAGATCCTTCGTCTCTTCTATTGCCACTACTATGGCATCAAATATTGAGGGTACACTTTTCAAGATTTTCTCCACTATTTTCCTGTCTACAAGTGTCTCTCCATGAGACTTTATCTGGGTAACCAACCCAGTAACTTGTGTGAAGAACGAGTCAATATTTTCAGACTCTTTCATGCAAAGAGTTTTAAAATCTCTCCTCAACATCTGCAACTTTGATGTCTTCACCTTCTCCATGCCTTGATAGGTTGTCCTGAGAATATCCCATGCCTCCTTAGACTTTGTTGTTGCTACAATACTTGGGAAAATACTCTCATGTACATATTGAAAAAGATAGAAGAGGGCTTTGGATTCCTTCTTCCTATTATCGTTTAGCAAATCTCTTTTTGATGTTGTCAAAGAAACCAATGCTACTGCATCTACTAGTTCTGGGTAGCCATTCTCAACTAGCTCCCATATGTCTTGTGAGGCAAACAAATCTCTCATAGTGATAGCCAAAAATTCATGATTCTTCCCATTAAACTGTGGAAGTTGGGGATTTGTCAGGCTGGTGCCTCTTGCTGCCATTGTGGCTATGTATTTAAATAAATTGTCTCTCTGCTGAGAAATAAATTCTGTCTCTAAAACTCTTGAGACTTCTCTTTTACAGCTCTCTTGACTGTAATCTTAACATTAAATAAAACAAATCTGTTTTGAGAAATACCTTGGATTTTTACTGAGCCTTCACTCTGTTGAAGAACTGCTGCAACAAAATCCTTCCTTCAGCTTCTTTGACACCTTCAAAGAGCCTAGACTAGCTCCGATACCATGTTGGAATTTTGTGGACAAATTCCGTAACACACAGACAAAGGAATAAAACAATTCCTCTTCCACAACACAGAGAATAAAAATTAATTTGAATACTTCTATTTCATTATAATAAACATTGAACTACAAAATTGAAAATATTTAGAACATAGTTTTGGATTCACAAGAAGAAAATTTACTGTCTGTTACACACGCGGCGCTTAAAAATTTCACTCTGTCTCTCCGCTTCTTTTCTCTGTTTTCAGCCTTCAGGCAAACTACAAAAAATACAATACGCAACAAGTAAAAAACTTCAGGCATATATATAAGACATTACAATATTATATATTTTAAATATCTCATATTTATAATATATATTACCAAAGTTAAAATAAATCTACCATGGTAGAATAAAATTAACCACCTTTAAAAAATAAAAACATATGCGGCAAATAAAACAACATTACAATAAAAACTTTATGTTCTAAGGTTAAATGTCTTATTCCTCTTTATGCTTTCAGGAGGCTGCTTCAAAAAGCCTTCCTGTGAGTTCCCTTACCCCTCTGGAATTGCCTTGTTTGGTGGACAGGTGGGTCCCGTGAGGAGTGGCGTCAGCTCTTCCGAGAGTTGCATTCCCTCTGCTACTCTGAGCTTTGTTGCCCCCTCTGAAATGTTGCCTCCTCTGCAGTAAATATGTTTGGTGGGTGTTTTAATGCAGGTGGTTGTTGCAGAAAGGAACGGAGCTTGCACCGCCTTCATACTTCTCCCACGGCTCTGCAACTTTACATCTGCCTTAACTCTGCCATCTTTCAATCCCTTCCTAATAACTTCATCGTTCTCTTGATTAATGCGAGTAGCTGGAATTAAATTCCAACATAAAGGAGAAAAAGTGAACATATTGATATCATCGGAGATGACTTTAAATTTCTTCTAGCGCACTTCCCTTTCATTTTCGCATAGTAAGTTACATGACACAACATAACTGGGGAGGAAAAGCATAAAGCTAAGTTCTAAAGGTAGGGAAATTTTAAAAAAAAATAGATAACTAAGTTGTTACCATATTAAAATCTTAAACAAAATGTCATTAGCTCCTGCAAGCATCTTTGTAAATTAAACACCAAATTTTCAACGCATTTTCCCTCCCGTGCAATGTTGGTAGGCGGTTTTAGCCAAAAGTATATCACTGTTTATTATGAAAAACAGTGAATATAGAAGGAAAGAAAAATATCTCACTCAATAAGTTTAAGAGGCCAATGGACATGGTAATGTCGAGCCTCTGGATCTGTTTGTCAGATGAAAAGTGTCTCTCCATTGACCATGCATAATCAAACAAGCACACCTGCGATTAAAACACATCCAATGGATAAGGATATTTGACCTCTCCCTAACGGTAAAATCCACGATTGGAACTGTTTAAATTAAATTCCCATTCCCGCCCTAAATTCAATCCAACGTATATAAAAACAACATCAAATTTAAGTATGGTTTTGTATAGCATGTAAATTTTTTTTAAAATTTGAATGTATGATATTTATATTTACTTCATACTTTAAATTGAATTAAATATAATATTTTTTCAGACACTAGTAAGTGCGGATTAGTTGAACACGTCAAATTTGATTCCAAATATTAATTTGAACCGTAAAAGTTTAATTAACACATTAAATTTCTTTACCCTGTAGATAACACAAAATCAAATTCGCTTTATATTTAACCCTTCGATGAATTTGATCAAAATTCTCGAAAGAAATTATAAAATAGACGCTAGTGGGGAATTTTCTAAATTATAAATATAACAATAATTAAGTATAAATATAAATTATGTATCAATATGAGTATTTATATACCTAGAACTAGACAAAATTTCCATCGGTTGAGCATGTTAATTTAAAATTGAATTTATATTACGCATTAAATTCAATTAAATTTATACTATTTTTTATATTTAAATTTTTCTAAAATATAAACACAAATATCATTATCTAATTTGAATATTTATACACCTTGAATTTGACTAAATTTACATTAATTGAATATGGCAATTTAATGCTGAATTAACTAATATGAGTTTTTAAATTTAATGTTCAATTTATATGAAGCATTAAATTTAATCTAATTTATAGTTTATAATATTCAAATTGAATGATAGTTTCACTTATTAGATTTCAATTTTTTCTATGCATTAGATTTTCTTGTCATGAACACAATACTAAATTTAAGTTTGTTGCATGTCTAGCCTTTTGACTAATTTGATTTTCCTTCCAAGTTTTTTTTCAAAAGACTTTTGGTGATTTTCTTTCTAATAAAAATGGCATCATATTAATGTTTTATATGCATTTAAAATGATGAATTGTGCATTATCTGTATAATATACTTTTGGCTTTATTATAACTATTGAGATATTTTAATTAATTGGTTTCAATGATATTTTTTTAAAAGCCACAGAATTATTATTTTTTTAAGCAATTTTTTTATTAAGATCAAAATCATGATTTAAAAATATATTCTATTCTACTCGGCCTTGAAATTGATGGAGGGAAGATGTTTAAAAAAATAAGTGAAAGAAAATAAATTAATTGTAACTAGAAATCAAAAAATAATTTCCAACTAAAGAGATCAAAATAATAATCATATGATCTTTTAGATAGTCGAGATTCTCTTTTTGAAGTGAGAGATTTCCAAAATGAAAAACTACTCCTTTATGTTGGATCTCTAATAAAATTTATATATTTTTTTTCTACTTGAAATGTGGAAGTATGAATATTTTGAGATCTATAGAACATGTAAACATTTAGATGGTGGTTTGTTTGAATAAATAAATCCTATCTTGGAGGGATTTCGGGTTATTGGACAGGTGAAATCACATAAGAAAATTGAGAAAGTAATATTCTTTTTTTGGAGTAATTATAATTATATATATATATATATATATATATATATATATATATAGAGAGAGAGAGAGAGAGAGAGAGAGAGAGAGAGAGAGAGGGGTTAATGGATTACTTATATTAATTTTTCAAAAATTTATTTTATCTATATTAAAATTTCTCTATTCTATCATGCACATGGCAAAAAATATGAGTGACTCTCACTTCAATTTCATCCAGCGACTAGGATGAATTAAAGTGAGGCACTCTAAATTATTTCCCTACAAAAATTACAAATCATTTACGTAAGCAACTAGCTCATTTCTATCATCATACCTATGCTCGCGGAGAATGTCCAGACTAACATGTACATATCACAACTGATCAGCAATAGAGGCCAACAATGGAAATTGCACCACATTTCCTAGAAACAATGCATGGTCATGGGAAACCTCACCCTCAATAATTTCATGCTCCTGTACATGCTCCTCATCTCACTCGGATGGGTCCCTAGTTTAGCCACAGTGGCCAACTCCTCTCCTAACCCTCCTTATATGATGCATCATAATGAAAGTCTATGTTGAGTTCACAACGATTGTCCATCTCGCCTAGTAGTTCATCCCAGGAGAGGGACTACCCTCGCCCCACTACACACAATATGCAGATAGGTTGGACCGACCACCTTCTAGATTTGCAACACCTACTATCTGAGAGGAAGTTCTCTACTGAACACAAAGATATTAGAAACAACCCTACACTCCAACCGCGATGCTTCAACGTAATACCTACGTCACAAGGTAAGTTATTTGAGGAGGGCATGCAAATAAACCTATCTAAAAATCACAAACACAAAGAAAGAATGAAATGACACCACAAACCAAAATGCTATCACCCAAACATCATATACCTCTTGAGCAAAGCATAATTATCTGTAAGAAAACTTTAATGGAAAATTATATCACCCAAACCCCAAATAACCCTTGAGAAAAGAATAATGATCTCTAAGAAAAATTTAGTGGCAACACATGCTTGGGCGTGGTCACGATTCTTCTCCTCTGGATCCCACATAATTTGAAATTTCACAAAGGTCACCTGCAAAAGAGCCCCATTTTGCCCCTCAGGACTTCCTATAGACCTAATTACGCCTAGACCAACATGCGTGCATCGGTGGAGGGCCTCTAAACACTCAATTATCTTCAAGCCTATAAACCTCAATCCCATACACAACATCCAAATGCAACATATAACTAATAATTCACACTTTCTATAACACTCGGCCACTTTCTCTACGTTTTAGCTCCCTCCGCGGAATTTTAGATGGCCTTATCCATGCCAACTACACACGTGATGTCACATAGGTGGAGCTTCCCATACATCAATACCGATTGTCACACACGTGTTTATCCTAATACACACTTTAATTGGAAATATCAATTGTATATTTTAGAAGAAATAATATTTTTAATATAATTATTTATATAATAATCTAAATTAATATATTTATAATATAAGAATTATGAGTAATATCATTTTGTTAAGAAATCTAAAAGAAAAAATTTCAATTATCTAAAGTGTCTACTTTAATAATTATTAAAATCTTTATATAAATATTATCATTATCTAAATTGTTTATTTAAATGAAAATATTATTTCATTAACGGATATTAAAAAAAAATGTTTAATATTAATTTATTTACATTTAAATATAAATATTAATAATAATAACCATAAATTAAAAAAATATAAATTTTTATTTAGGAAATACTAAAAAATATAGAATTTTTCATAGACTACCAACATACATACAACCCCCAAACCCTAGCAATAGAAACCTTAAAAATGATGAATAATGAAACAAGGGAATAGAAGTACATAAAAGAAGAGCCACTCTTTTGTTAGGAGGCATCTCTCCACTTGATGAGATTGTGGGTTCAGATATGACCGTTAGACTAGAGACCTGGTGATAGCCGTGTGCGTTTATACGAGTATCGTTTTGGTAAATTTGATACTATCTTAGAGATCGTTTATGTGAGTATCGTTTTGATTGTGGGTTCAGATATGACCGTTAGACTTGTGACTTTTTGATAACCATGTGTGTTTATATGAGCATGTTTTTGTTAAATTTGATACTATTTTAGAGATTATTTTTTAAATAAATATATGTGATTTATATATCAATTTTTTTATAATTATTGATAATAATATTTTTTTGTTTGCTAAGTTGTTTATATTTTTTAGGTTATATTTGTGGTTCACATTTAAATCATAAAATTATTTTTAGATTATATCATCAAAATCACTGAAGAATTACATATTCAACAATTGGTGGGAGCACTTAACTTTTATATAATAATTTAAAATAAAATATAATTTACTTTTTTAAATATTAAAAATACATATTTTTTATAAAATAAATATTTTAATGTTGATGTGAATATCTTTAATAATAATTAGTTTGTATGACTAAATTAATTTTAAATATTTGTAATGTGAGATGTATGATTTATTGTATTAATATTTATGACAAATTGGATTTATATTAGATAATTACATTAATTTTAAATTAAATAATTTAAATTAATGAATTCAAATAATTATTTATGGAGAAATTATCTTAAATAGAAGATAGGATTTTAGTGAGTATTGAAGTTATAAAAATATTTATACGACATAAAACAACCAACCACGTAGGAAAAGAAGCTTTGGAAATGTTGGAAATATACATTTTTTTATTATAAAAATGGTGAACAAAGAAAGAAACAAAAAGTTCTCACACTCACCAATCTGAAAGGCGAATGGGAATCCTGAAAAATTCCAAACCCATGCCTGTTTTCATTTTCATGTGAGAAAATATAATCTTCCCCATATAAAAAGAAACAACAAAAACACATAAACTCCGAAAAAGAAGATATATGCCGAACAACATACGCCCAAAAGCTCAATAACATATTATAGAAAAGATAGTTTCATAGAACACTAAGGAAAAGACAAAAATACACAGAAAATAAATTAAAATTAAAAAAATAAAAATAAATAAACGTCAAACAAAAAAGTACATATATGTCAAACCCTGAACTTTAATCTCCAACAAAAGAAAATATATGTCAAACAACATAGAGGCGATAACTCCCTAACATGTTACATGAACACTAAGCAAAAAAGAAAGCCCAAATCCAAAATTCAGATCCAAATTAAATTTAATAACGTCTAAATTTATTTTAAAATCTAATTTAACTTTATAAATTATATTAGTTTAATAATTCAAATAATTTGAATTTGCTCCACTCATTCCATTTAATTTTGTTGGGAAAACCCATCAAATTTATTTAACTTTTAATTAAATTTGTATTTAAATTTTCCAATTTTTTCGATTTCAAATTCAAAACCAAATTAACTTGCACATTAAATTTAATAACGTTTAAATTTATTTTAAAATCTAACTGAGTTTATAAATAATATGTGTTTAATAATTCAAATAATTTGAATTTATTTCACTCAGTCAATTTAATGTTTTTGGGAAACCCAACAAATTTATTTAGCTTTTAATTTTTTCTAGAGTCACTGGTTGTGCGTGGAACATCAGCTTAAAAATAAATTCATATGTCGCGACTTACTTATAGTAAACTTTTCAAAAGATATCGTATTTATATAGAAACATTAGTTGTGCTTGGAACGTCAACGGAAAATTAAATTCATATCTAGCGACTTACTTATAGTAAACTTTTCAAAAGAGATCTAGGTTTTTGAGCTGCTATGATTTAACCTATTTATATTTAACGAAAAAAATGGTTTTGCAGTATTTATGAATAGATTCTTTTAGCTGAATTTGGAAAAGGTTGAGTTAGGAAGCTCATACGGGGATGGATAGGGTTTTAGTATGCATGATTTTGGCCACTGCTGACGACCCCATACTAAAACCACTGGATAGGGTTTTAGTATGGATAGGGTTTTTGTCTCTTTTGGTAACCAAGTGGTGTTGATCTGCGGTTAGGTTCTTTGTAGGCAAGAGTAACCACAAAGACTGGCAAATTTCATCCAGGTGGTAATGGATCTGGAGACCAGTATTCCTGTAACGGCAATTTCGTGGCTGATGGTTGAAGTCAGATATTTCAAGGACTATCTTTCCTTTAGTATCATTGTGGAAAGTTGAGATCCACGATTATATGTTCTTGCTTTCGACTGCATCCAGACCGCAGGATGGCGATCAATGCCCTAAACTCGCAAGGAGTTTCTTCGCGATCTGGGTCTGGATTTATGGAAGCGAAAGGCTCTCAACAAAAAACTTGCCAATTCGTGAGGCTTTTCATCCAGATCTAGTAGCTGCGTCCTTTACCAAAATTTTGCCAAATTCCGAGAGGGGAGATTGATCCTTGAGTTGCGGATTTGGTATTTGAGCAGAAAATCCAGAAAAGAATGGGTATCCCAAGGAGTTTCAAAATCTGATTTATTAGTGTAAATCTCTGCAAGATGAATTTATGCTGCATCACTACGAGTTCAAGTGAAAGTTCTCTATCATCAGTAATTTGCAGTTACTAAGAGGCTTTCTTCGTCCCCAACACCACTGAAGGGCACTGCACAGAAAAGATGAGTCCCAAAACAAATCTGATACAAATATGAATATTCTTATACCTTCTATTGTAGAATATATGTAGAAATGGCAATAAATATTCCACTAGTTACAAAATTTTTTTATGTCCTCCAATCACTAGGAAAAACCAGTGGATCTACATCATTTTGTATACAGATACTACACCTCAAATTACTTAATACATCTATGTTCTAGGTTTTTTTTTTTTTTTTTTTTTTTTTTTTTTTTTAATAAATTTGCTAAGGTTACGTACATGTCTTTTAAGTATGACATCTACAAAATTCGTATCTTCAAACAAAAACAAAAAAAAACCCCAAAAGTCATAAGCAAGGCGCTCCCATTGATGGAGAGGATTTGATGGAGGGGATTAGCAGAAGAGCTCAGCACACGAGCGGAAACTTCCATAGTTCCAAGACAGCGCACTGCAGTGCCTCTTTTCGAAAGAGAGATATAAAAAATTAAGAGACCCCAAGCATTAAAGAAGTAGAGAATTAAATAGAGACTATGCACAAGAATCAAATGGAAATTTCAAATGCGACTCCCAATAAAGAGTCTGGTAAAAATTAGAGAAAAAAATAGAAAATATTAATTAAGTGTCTTTACACTTCACCCCGAAATGTATTTTTTTTATAGTTGTATTTTTGGATTTTGTTCTCGGTTTATATTTCTTCGTAAAGACTTCTATTATCTTGGATATGTGTTTATTGGAGCCTTGAATCAATTTGTCTTAAGCTGTTGCATGACTTGCCTTTTGGAAAATATAATGTTATTCTAATTTTTTTCGAACTAAATAAAATTATAAAAATAATTACATTATAATAATTTAAAATTTTATTAAATTTAAATAAAAGAATGTAACCTTTACTTTAGAATCATCTCATTAAATCACATTAATCAAATCATAATTAATCATTAAATATTTTATGAAGAAAAAAATACAAATTAAATCCAGAATATTCAAGTTTATTTTTAATATTATTATAATAATATAATTATTTATTATAACTCATTAAATTTTATATTCAGACCAGCGAAATGAAGAGATCGCATAATCAGGAATTAAAATTCAACTAAATGACAAGGGAAATGCAGTGAGAATGTTCTCTTCTCTAGATAGTAAATCAAAGATTCCTAGCGTTTAACTTTAACTTTGCTTTTAAATATAGCCGTTCAAAGTCAAATTTTCATCCACTTAGAATATACAACGCTAAATTTCAAATTTATTTGTGCATTAAATTTAAAATTAATTTACACATTAAATTTGCATTTGTGGAATTTAAATTGGTCTCAGACGTGCAGTTCAATTTAATTAATTTTACATTATCAATCAAATTTAATTAAATCTAAAATTTTTCTAGCACCATTAAATTTATTTTCAACATACATTAAGTAAACTTTAGAATAGCTTCATATTGTTAAAAATTGGAGAGAGCATCTAATGAATAGGATTCACACAATAATTAATTTCTATATTATAATAATCAGAGATACATCAAATATATATAGTTGAACTAATTCTAATCTTAGAGAGAGAAGTTGAGAGAATCTCTCAACTTCCTCAACAACCCAATCCAAATTAAGCATAATAATTGAGGCATTATCTCAAACACCCCCCCTTAATGCCTACATTACAAAAATGGAGAACACACTAGTTTAATACAAACATTTGTCTGCCCTGGTCTTCATTAATATTTGTACCCACTCTGAGATTTCATAGACAACGCTCTTTTCTCCACCATTTTCGAGCTACCATTCAACCCATTTAAAATACATTTGTTTCTGACCAGCAATGCTGAATTTGTAAGATCAAAGATTCTTGACACCCCCAAAGAAGAGTCACGACACTGAACTATCCTATGGAAATATTTCCATCTGTGAAATAACCCCGAAGAATAAATTTCAACAGTCTATAGGAAAATACTCTGGATACAGAATATGATCAGTGATTAATCCTACAAAGTGACCTTTATACAAATGGATCTCACACTGTAACCTGTATTTGACGCTCTTGAAGGCCGAAGCACAACAAGGCCCATCAACGTATAACAAATTCACACAATCAAATTAGTCAATTGTCCTCTTGGCATCGAAGAACGTCGAGAACGACTGATTTAAATTGTGTAAATTTATTTAATAATTGGTTCTTTATTCAGCAACAACTGTGTTGATTAACACATTACACCCCAACTAATATGAAAACGAACTACAATGAGCACTATCAAAATTTATTTATAGTAACCTAACCACACCTCCATTGACACGAACAACCCAATCAATGGAGCCACGTCATCTACCTCCCATTTTGAGCAATGACCACGTCAGCTTTCACAGTGATATTACGGTCATGTGGATTACCTTTTATGGAAGCTGGAACTTTTACAGAAGCTGAAAATTTTGTTCAACTTTTTCCTCGACCTTCCAATGTCTTCGGCAGCATGCACGGCATTGATGGAAGCGCCCAACAGTCCTCTCTTTGTGAACACCACAACAAAGATCATTGTATTCTCTACGGAATTGTGCATTGAAAGACTCTGCGAAAAGTCTTGAGTGAAATCCACATTTCACTGAACGATGAACTCATCACCTCACGTTGAGTGCAGATTTTCCGCGTCTTTATCTGGAATAGACAACTTGTCTTCTGCATGGAATTATTGTTGCAGATAATGCCAAAACTTTGCGCTGCCAATACAAAGCATCAAATTGAATTTCGGCCCGGTATTTCAATAGACCCGTGATGCAGGAGATGTGGGTTCACGGTAAAAAATCTCCAGGATTCGAAATTCAGGCTGATGAATCACACTCGAGATGTGGGTTCATCAAGCAATAAAATTACCAGATCATGAATTACGTTCACTCCAACCGAGACTCGCCTCCTTTTCTCTGTCTCGTTGTGCCTGCGGGAGCAGAGCCTCAGATTGTCACTGAACATGAGAGTTTCTTGGACTGTAAGAAGCGCATCATCTTGTGACAAATCTCGAGATTTTCTGAAACTTCTTGCTGCACTGCGGTTTTCTCTTTCTAATCCAGCCAACGAATCCTATTCTCACACAAAAAAATAAAATAACAAACACACAAACAAAATTTCACCCAGAAAATAAATTCATTAAACTATCTACTCTCCTACAACATTGCTCTCACATCTTCCTGGCCATCCCGTGAGGGATTTAAGCCAGTAGTGGCTTTGATACCATGTTAAAAATTGGAGAGAGCATGTACTGAACATGATTCACACAATAATTAATTTCTATATTATAATAATCAAAGATACATCAAATATATATAGTTGAACTAATTCTAATCTTAGAGAGAGAAGTTGAGAGAATCTCTCAACTTCCTCAACAACCCAATCCAAACTAAGTAAGCATAATAATTGAGGCATTATCTCAAACACATATTACATTAAACAAATTTCAAAAGGTACTTTTCCTATAAGATATAAGCTTATAAGTGTGGGCATTTTCACGTTGCATAATTTCATCCTTAATTCATTATAGAGAAGTTGGTTTCCAAGATAATTTTGATTTTTAAGATTAATTATTATTTTATTTGTTATTCCCTTGTTGTTTTTTATAATTAGTTATAGCTATATTTTATGGTTTTTAGATGTTTAATATTGATGGAATGTTGTTATCTAATATTATATTTAAAAATAATAAAACAATATCTATATTAAAATAAAAATTAATAAAAATTAAAATTAAAATGATATAAATAAAATATTTCAATTTCTATATCACTTTACATCCATTTTATATAGAGAAATAAAATAATAAAAAATATGAATAATTTATTTTATTTTTTAGTATGATGAAGATATGTAATATCTTCACTATTTAATATGGAGTTGAAAACAATATTATTGATATTATATCATTTGTAATTCATTATTTGTTCAATTGATATTTCATATTTAAAACAAAAATATATTAATAGAAACAAAGATTTTAGTGTGACCTTAAATAAAATATTTCAATGTCCATATTAAAAAACATAATTCTATATGAACTTTGTATAAATAAATAATTTATATGGAGTCAATATATAACATTTACAATTTATTAATAATAAAAGAAGTTTTAATGTGGTTTATAAATCAAATATTTCAATATTCATGTTGAGTAAAAGATTTTAATAGTAAATAATTAAAGAATAAAAGTGTTAGAGAGTTCTTATTCATGCTTTGGTATGAACAAGATTTGTAATTTTTGAAATATATATATTCAAATATATAAGTATTTCATAAAACAAAGGAAAATAGAAAATCTCTTGTATTTAAAACATTTTATTACTGTATTGCTCAAACCTAATATAGTTTCATTTTAATTATGAATCTACCAAAAGCCAAAACCAATGAAATTTAATGAAATTTATAGAGATAGAAACATTTCCTTTGACACTTGATAGATCTAAAATTAAGATGAATATATTCTAATTAATATTATTTATAAAAATAAATAAAAAATTCTCAATATTATTTATATTAATTTTAAATGTCATTATAAAGATTTTATTATAACCATTAAGTTTTATATTCCTAATATGTTATTATAATTAAAATATTAAAATATAGCAATTAAATTTTATATTCTTAATATTTTATTATAATTAAAATATTTGAATAAATATTGAAAAAGAGAAGACTAAAAAATTAAGATTTGGGGAAATGAAAGAAAAAATGAGAAAATTAAAAAAAAATCCTATTTTCATAATATTTTGTATAAAATGGTGGGAAATGAGAGAATTATAGTCTTAATAATTAAAAACTAACCATAAATTAAAATAAATTTTGTATTAGGATTTAATATATTGCAAAAAAATAATGGGACATAAGATCATTTCTATGGTGAAAATAATAATCATAATAAAATAACATACATTAAATATATTCAATTTTAAGTACACTAGGAATATTTAAAATAAAGGACATTATTGAAAAATATCATATCAAATCAATTAAGGAGTTTGGAATGGTACTAGAATTGAGCAAGTAAATTTGGTAAAAAATAGAAATTTACTTTTTTTTGGTTACATAGGTGCTAATTGTGATAAATATGAAATCAAAATACTTGATATTCTTTGTCGGAATGTTTTTGTTTTTTCATAATGCAAAGGTTATATGTTAAATTGAATATTAAGTGAGACCGATATTATTTGTATAGCTAAAATATGGAACATAAAAATTTTAAATTTATAAATCGGGAAGGAATTATGTTTTCTTAAAAAAATCCTTATCATAGAGGGAATGGGGCATAGTTTCTTATATAAGAAATATCACTCTTTCTAGTCAACATCATAGTAGAGATTTTCTTAGAAAATATTTGTTTATGAAAACAATCTAACTAAAAAGTGGATGTATAATACATTTGAAAATGTATTTAGAATCTAAAGAATAAATTTAATATCATCTATCTAAGATAATTTAATGGTTGAACTAAAACAATCTGAGGAAAAAATTTAAGCAATGATTCCAATCCTACTACTTTATGGATAAATAAAGAAAGAAATAAATTATTTTAGCTAACATATATAATAGAAACGATGAAGTCTTGGTTGAGAATTCTCTTAGTACCAAGGTACTCATACTTTATATTTATGTAGGTGTAAAATACATTTATTAGTGTGATAGGAGTTAATGTCATGGATTAAATGATATCTAATATCCGTGTCTACACACAGATAGTAAATTTTGACTTTGCAAATGATCATCAATGCAATTTCCATCATACAATAATAAACCCACAAGGATGAATTAAACCATAGGGCGAATTGGCCCAAAAGTTTCAAAGGAATCGAAGAAATCTTTAGCAAACTAGAAAAATAATAGTTGGCCCCTAAAACCCCCTTCAAATAAATTGAGACATTTAGCTTAATCTTAACAACATGTCATGCCAACACATCCTTTGAATGCTAGGGTTCACCATTCAAATAGAGCCATAAGAGACACAACTTTTATTTTGGAATAATCAATAAGTGGACACATGTTTCCATGAATCAGATCACTCAGATAGTGATAAGGAAGAAAATACAAATGTAGACCTCCCATAATATTATTCAACTTAAGAAAACAAAATTATTATACAAACATCATATTTTTTGAACACCTCCTTAGGGTGAATAGACGTATTCAAGAAAAAAAGAGAAAAGAATCCTTAGAGGGATCCATGATCATTCTCTTTTTTATTACGTGGGATCGAAGTAATGTATGAATTAGTTAGGATGTAATATCTCGTTCCGGGGATATCTCTAAAACACGACAAACTCCAACCAGAGATGGAATCGGAGGGAATTTACCGGCTATTCCGCCTGTGATAGAGAATGAGATCTGGAGGATACCTAGCCCTTTCTAGACTTTTTCTATAGATCTTCTTGAAGAATCCCACTCAAAAGCTCTAATGCCACTGTAATATCCAGAAAATGGATTTCTGAGCAAATCATCCCTGAAAAACGCATTCTTCAGGAATGTGTTATTCAACCATCATAAAAAGTATTTAAAAACACTCAAAAACCCAATCCAAATACTACAACAGCCTTTACTAAGCTTTTATGGGCAAAAAGGTGGTGAAAAGTGAGGATTTTTGCCCTAACATGAGTGTATAAGAAAATATGGGTAAAATGAAGGGTCAAGGTTATGGAATATGTTATATTAGGTGAAGAGGGATATGCATGTAGAATTTCAGAAAAAACAAAGGCGTTTTACTAAGTTAAACCGTTGCTCCTTCCCGATTAGTCAAGAAAAACCCTGATTTCCCATGACTTTGAGTATGCAGAAATTTACTAAAGCAAGGGCAGCATATTTTCTGAAGGTATGAGATGTAAACCAGTATTAAAAATCATATACTGAGTTTAGGAACATGGAATAGGCATTACTCAAGGTTAAACAACAGTTTTACATAGGAAATCCCTTAAGATTGAGGTGCTGCAAGACAAGAGAATGACCCAGAAACCCTTCAGCGTTACTTCCAAGAGGCTAAAGATTATTTTTATTATATTACAGATCTGAAACTGATAAAATCATGAAAACAAAGATCTAGAATGAAACAAAATTCCCAAAGGGCTCTTTATTACATTCCCCTTGGGAATTTCAGCATTACATGAAAATGTCGGAGTAGCTGGGCAGCTACGACAACTATGGAACTAGAAATATGTAGAGAAGGCTGAATAAGATGAAAATATCTGAAGTAAACATCCTCCAATGGATCTCCAAAGTGGAAGGCCGATCCTTACACTTGAGATACCACCCTCTAATCAATCTGCAAACCCCGCAGCAAATGCACTATGAAAATAACGCAGCTATTGGAGCAAACTACACAGTAGGTGAAAGAATATGTGTTGGCCTGATGTGAAGATCTGCAAATAACCTCTCAAGCTTCCAAACTGATCCTCCAAAGGCAAGAAAGACTCTCTCTCTGAAAAACAAGCAATGGAAGTGGTGTTGTGGAGTCTCCATGGCAACACCCTATAACACAGTATTATGCTGCTGCAGCAATAACGCTGTCCTGGAGGATGATGCTTTGGTCTCGAACCGAAATGATTGGACAACCTCAACCGATCAGGCACTCGAAGTCCCCCGAGGCTGAGGGTGAGATCTCCGAACAGAGACACTCGGTGCACTAAACAGTGCTGCAAACTAGTTAAACAACCAGCATTCCCAAGAAGTCGAAATGACCAACTCAATATCATAAACATATGCATGCATGGAAATAGCTCTCCTCCCCTCCATTTATATAGAAATTGGAGACTCCTCATGGATCCTTCCTCTAGAAGCTTCCTTCCTACGTTGCCATGTAGTGCTTTCCAACTCATACCCTGCGTTGGTTGACCTGGTCAAACCTCTTTGCAAATATCTCATTTCACACATGAGGGTGTGAAATATGGTTCCATGGCTCATCCCTTTTCAAACTAGAGGGATTTTATTTATGTTTTTATTATCTTTGAGCCTCCTTACCCAATTATTCATCTCCTAAATGAGTTTAGAAAAAATTTAATGTTCCAATTTATTGAAGAAAAATTTGGAACATTACAATCCCCCCCCCTCCCAAATGTTACTTGTCCCCAAGAAACTGCAAGGATAGAACTGAAGAATCTCCACTCATGGTATAGAGTCTATAATATAATGAGTAACACCTCCCTTATGTGGATCCTCCATCCCTAAGCAATCATCGAAAAAAAATGAGCCACCTCCCAACAAGGCAACTCCTGAAAATCTGCTTCCACCTCAAGCTCCGATAATGAAGGTGGGATGAAAATCTAAACTTGGAAAGAATCATAGCTTACCCCATGCTATCCTTCTCTCCACTCATGAAAAGTGGAGAGTGTATTCTATTCTTGGGCTGCAAAATTATTTCCCTCCAATGGCAAAGTGAAGAACAATCCTCCAAAGAAGGCTCCTCCAACAATGAAGAACAAGCTAGCCCCAAAACAATCCATCCATGAAGAATAGGACATGGTCATCATGGAACATCCTAATGAGAGGTTTTCTGAAGGTTTTACATGATGAACATGATGCAAACAATTTCTCACAAGGATACAACGCAGTCTCATCCACTGCAACTTCAGAAAATTACATGGCAAGCAATGTCCATGATTCATCACATCTACTAAAGGATAGTAAATGGTTGAATGTAACAACAATAACACATAATCAAGCACTTGCCCATGGTTGTACAATGGATGAATATCAATCTTATGGCCCACCTCAAAAGAGAAGAAATATTTGGCTGTAGTGGCCATATCTCCTCTCATGCTCCCATTACAACATGTGGTGCAGAAATTGTGAGAATTCTTCCCACTCATTGACACATCCAACTCATGTGTCTCCCTCATAATCAAGCCCCCCATAAAAATCTGATCTATATCAGAAAATCAAGACATGATCAGCAGCAAAATCAAGAAAATGCTGAAGGTTACAAGTGATGCAAGAAGGTACCAATAGCTTTCCCAGTAGTGACAGCATAGTTTTACAAGTTACTGCTTGATAAAAATACATGGCAAAATGTTTCTTTTTACAAGGTTAATCATGCATGTCTTTATATGATACATTCTATAGTGCAGCAACTGAACATACATGTGGTGATAAAACATTTTCTCAAGGCCACAAAAGATATGGTTGCCTCCATCATGTAGATTGGCCCAATACAATTCATTGACAAGCTTGCCCTCTTGTGAAGCAATGCACTACATAAGAATGGTAAGAGTGTGCAAATCAATGAATTTATAAACAACCTCCTTACCATATGCTGGAAGTAAGATGGTACATGGGTCCATAAATGAGTCCTCCATAGTGTTTTGGCATGCTGTGAAGAAGAATGAACCATGTGCTGCAAGAAGATAATCTTCCTCATGCTTGGAAATCCAAGTTAAGAAGAATATGCCATAGGTGTATCTATCATCATTACCTTCTCTTTGTTCATCAAGTGCAACAAATATGAAGTGATCCTGGGATCTATGGGTTATGGATCCACCATATCTCTGCTGGGCACACTTCATCCATACATCTCTGCTCCTAAGTGACAGCGTTGTGAGCTTATGCAAATAAGCCCCTGTCAATACACAACTCTATTCTTTGACATGCTCCTTGTCAAATATTCTTCCAATAATGCTGCAACAAATGTGGAATACTTCCCAAGATGGAAGTGCTTCCCAGTCATCATAAAAAACCAAGGAGATAGTGCCATCCCCTCCTCCTGCAACATCATACAAAGTGTGAGAGAAAATCTGCCCTTTCTCTCCCAAGCAAAGCAATAAAGTATTTGTCTCCCTCCTCATACTTCCATCATACAACTCATGTGATGAAGACACATCAACATCATGCATCCATTCTCTATGCTTTTCAATGATGAAATTATCCTACCATCTCTTTCCCATCCACCCACTCTTAGGAAGAGTGATTTCCAAGTGATGGCCAAACTCTTTCAAGAGTATCCAGTGCAGCCAAGCCTCTTTCTGCCTGGTATCATAGATCTGCATGTAGCTTCCTATCTCCTTGCTCATCAACCACATCCACTCAATCACTTGTGGATGCCTCCTTCTTCTCCTCATCCTGGTACTCCTCCCATGTGGGCTACCATCCTCCCAGATCAAATTCCTATCTTTGCACTTCATGGGATTTTGAAATACAAGCTCCTCAAGGATCAATGAGACCCTATCAAGAATCAAATATGTGGTAGGAAAAAACCTCCCATCATGATGTGCATGGATCAAGGGATGTTCAACACAAGCATGAGAGATGTTATCCATCCTAAGATGTCCTCCATATTCTATCTGCTCTTCTGAGAAGCGAAGAAAAGCATTGCATTCCATGGTGTGTCGAAGTGCATCTCCAATGAGATCTCTCCTTGAGACTTCCCTTTCATCCATAGTCTTCCAAAACCAATGAGGTCTTGGATCTGAAAGTAGAAGTTCCTCTTTGAGCTGAGAAGAGCTCATTGAGAAAGTGTCATCTTGAAGGGAGAAAAGGATTCTTACTCCAAGATGTCTACCATCAATCTTCAAGGCTTCAAACCCCAACAATGGCTCATGAGAATGATGGTTTGATTCCTTCTTGAGTTTTTCCATGTTGCACAGCGCAGTGCACCCAAGCTCCTCTATAGTAGCAATGAGATTTGACTCTTGGTCATGAAAAAGTAAATCCCCACATTGATCAAAAGAATTTGCTGCAACAAGGGGATGTGGAAATATTTTCATACCTTGATGTGCATTTGGAACTTCTTGTAGGGCTACAAGAGTCCCTTCCTCAAAAGTGTTGGCTACCCCAACTGTTGATTCATGTGGTTTCTCTTCCCTGAGTGTGACAGCATTATCACAAGCCTCCTCAAGAGGTGATGTGATCTCTTCTTTCTTTGCTCTTTATCCATCAAAGGTTTGGATCAACCCTTGAGTGAACTCTACAAAATTCTCCACCCTTGCATGGCTCAAGTGGCTGCACCAGCAATCATAGGCTTCACCCTCTAAGTGCAGCGCTGAGATTTCAACAGCTTCTTTTCCTGCTACAGGATGTAGTATGAAAAATGCCTCCAACTTTCTCACCCAAGTTCTTGCATTAGATGACCCATCAAAGGTAGACAACAAAAAACTATTGCCTTTGATTTCTTTTCTGCTGCATGGACTCTTCTGTTCCTTCAAATGGATGAAATGAGGAAAATCTAGAGTCTCCATGAAGGCTCTAGGTTGAGATCTATACTCAACAAGGTAATCACTGAGAATCTAATGATCCAAATATCTTCCATGCTCAATATCTTCTTCTTGATGAGTGACGCAACAACTCTGAAAGTCAGCCTCGATGGAAGGATGGTCAACAACTATGTGGCTCGGTCAGCATTTCCCTTTGGACAACCACGTTCTTTCCCCCTCGTGGTCTTCTTCCTTTCTTTTGGATTTATTTGTCAATTTCAAAAAAATTGAAAAACAAACATATATTCTCGACTTTCGAATCTTGTATTATAGCTTCTGGCTTAATATTTCACCGCCACCCTTATAACCCAAGTTACAACTTCATATCAATACGCTACGCCTTTTAAAACAATTAACTTTATAACAGACCTTTGGTTCGGGCCCACATATATAAACGATCGTCCAATCAACTTCTCGTGTCGTACCTTAGTTAACCTTTGGGCTCTTTTATTAGACTTCGCACATCTTCCACAGACATTCACCGTTAGATGGCCTTCTTCCAAATCAACGGCTCTCCGTGATTTCGCCAGGCGTCCACTGTCGAAGGTTAACGCGCGAAGGCGCACTTTAAAGGGCAGTTTTGAAACTTCGCCTAAGCCACATGTTTTACAATGAATGGAATCGCTCCTTATCTCGGGAATAACACTTAGCCCCGAAAGGTGGTGCGGAATGGGCAACCCACTTTTGTGATTCCGCTAGTAGTTTTTCTACAGGGCTTGACCACAGTCACAAGTCTGGTTTATAACATTCGTTTATCTGCTCCGGTTTCTAACTAGGGGTTTAGTCTCGGTTCCGACCTTCAATGCAATAAACAATTCATCTCTTTATTAAACGAGATTCACCATTATTGAGAGATTTCGCCTCCATACGGATTTATTCATGGGATTTATCTAACCAATTCAAGGAAATATACGGGGAATTGCGGAATCGATACAATGGTTCGACTCAGGAGTTATATATGCACAGAATTCAACCACTTCACAATCAAACGAATTTCCTCACAATTAACATCTCAAGGCAATTAGATAATCAACAAAGTAGAATTCATTTAATTGGAAGCGATCGAAAATGTACAGAGTTTATTGCAGAAATTTCTCTATTCTTCCTCTCTACGCCCTATACATCCGAAGGATACAATTATATAAATTATAGTGTGACTCTTCGGTTCCTCTGTGAGGACCGGTTTAGAAAGCCAAAATCCTAGTTGCAATTGTTCAACTAATTGAAAAATGACAGATGGATCGAACCCAACTGTTCGACTTCTACAAATTCTAACTGATCTAAATAACACAGTCAGCTGAGGTATTGACACCTAGCTGTTACAATTCAATGTTCTCGAACTCTCCCAGCCACAACATGTGGAAAACATCCTACATTGCTGGCTAGTGTCTAATGCCCCTGCATCAGACTCCCGAGGGAAATTTTCCTCATGGGCTCCTGTCCATGAGCTCCTCTACTGATCTGCCTATCTTCTGCAACATTTCTTCCGTCATCCAAGTGGCATCTTCCTCTGGCTTATCCTTCCATTTGATCAAGTACTGAAAGTACTCTCATCCTCTGGTCCTTCTGAACACCCTTTTATCCAATATCTTCTCTGGTTGCAATGGATGTGCTGGAGGTAGCTGCTCTTTCCACTCAATCTGTCCCTTGTCTGCTAATCCTTCTTCTGCACCATCATCTTCATACTTGTACAAATCTGCAACATTAAAAATGGAAGATATTCCAACATCAGGAGGTAATTCAATCTCATAAGCATTTGCAGAAAAATTTCTAAGTATATTGCATGGCCCAATCTTTTTGCACTTCAATTTGTTGTATTGCTTCTTTGGGAATCTCTCCTTTCTCAAGTGTGCCAAAACCTGATCTCCTACTTCAAAATGAACTTATTTTTTACTCAAGTCTGCTCTGCTTTTGTATCTAATGCTGCTGCCATGTAATTGATGTTTCACTTGTTCATGTATGGCCTGCATCTCCGAAGCAAATTCCGTACCATCTGCACTTCTCAATTATGTCCTTCCCAGATTTCTCAACTCTGATGTTCCTCTAGGGTGCATTCCATAAACAATATGAAATGGGCTCTGCCCTGTGCTCCTGTTTGGTGAGTCATTATATGCATATTCTGCCTGAGGAAAAATATGGTCCCACTGCTTGGGATGCTCTCCTGCAAGACTTCTCAACCAATTTCCCAGACTCCTATTCACTACCTCAGCTTGTCCATTAGTCTGAGGATGATAAGATGAGATGAAACTTAGTTTGGTACCAATTTTCTTCCACAATGTCCTCCAAAAGTGACCCACAAATCTGGTGTCTCTGTCTGAAAAAATACTCTTGGGAAACCCATGCAATCTAACAACTTCTTTGAAAAACAAGTTAGCAACATGGGTGGCATCACTAGTTTTATAACATGGAATAAAATGTGCCATTTTGGAGAATCTGTCCACCACAACAAAGACTGCATCATTCCCTCTCTGACTCTTGGGTAATCCTAGAACAAAATCCATACTCACCATGTCCCAAGGCCTGTCTGGAATAGGCAAGGGAGTGTACAATCTGGCATTCTGACTCCTTCATTTAGCATACCGACAGATTTTGCAGTTCTTCACAAAATTATCCACTTCTATTCTCATCTTGGGCTAGAAATAAAAGTGACTCAGCTGCTCATAAGTCTTATCAGTACCAAAGTGTCCAGCAAGTCCCCCACTATGCTTCTCTTTGATCAAATTTTCTCTCATGGAACATTTTGGTACACATTGTTGGCTTCTTCTGAATAACAAGTCCTCCTGCAGGAAATAGTCCAGCCACTGTCTTGTATCTATTAAAACAGGGTTACTACATGCCTCAAATGCTTCTTTAAAATCTGGATCTGTTTTATACAATTCTTTCAGAAAATCAAATCCTACAACTTCAAAATTAGTTTCTTGAACAAGCACGTGCCTCCTACTCAAAGCATCAACTACTTTATTGGCTTGGCCACTTATATGTTTCAAAACAAAATTAAAACCTTAGAGATACTCAACCCATTTATCATGCTTATGTTTCAACTTGGGCTGCTGTATAATATATTGCAAAGCATGATTGTCAGAATACAATACAAATTCCCTGGACA
Organism: Pinus albicaulis; assembly: GCA_034641835.2. Lineage (NCBI taxonomy): Eukaryota > Viridiplantae > Streptophyta > Pinopsida > Pinales > Pinaceae > Pinus > Pinus albicaulis. The sequence goes on from JAXQQM020082397.1 coordinate 174,513, forward strand.
TCAAATAATGTCTCCACTTCTTCAGTGCCTGAACAATTGCATAGAATTCCTTCTCATAAGAGGAATATTTTCTCCCGGTGTCATTCAGATTTTCACTGAAATAGGCTACAAGCCTATCGTCCTGACTCAACACAGCTCCAATGGCTTCCCCACTAGCATCACACTTTACTTGAAATGGTTTAGTAAAATCAGGCAGAATCAAAACATGCTTCTTTGTTATCCTTTGCTTCAAAACTTTGAAGTTTCTTTTTGCTTCAGCAGTCCACTTAAATGGCTATTTGCTCTTCTATATTGTCTCAATTATGTGTGCATTGATCTTACTGAAGTTTCTTATAAAATTTTTGTAAAAATTAGCAAGTGCATGGAAACTTCTTACCTCAAAAACATTCCTGGGTGAAGGCCACTCCACAATTGCCTTAACCTTTTCTGGGTCCATCTTCAATCCTTCTGCAGAAACAAAAAAACCCAAATACACCAACTACTCTTTCATGAATGAGCATTTCTTTAAATTTATCAGCAGTTTCTCTTGGTGTAGCTTCTTCAAGACATGATTAAGATGCCTTAAATGTTCTTCCTTAGTTCTGTTGAAAACTAATATATCATCCAGATACACTATCACAAATTTACCAATGAATTCCTTCAATACTTCATTCATAAGTCTCATAAAATTACTAGGTGCATTTGACAACCCAAAAGGAATTACCATCCATTCATACAGTCCTTCATTTGTTTTAAAAGCAGTTTTCCACTCATCACCCTCTCTTATACTAATCTGATGATATCCACTCTTCAAATCTATCTTTGAGAAATACTTAGCACCACTCAAATAGTCCATTAAGTCCTCAATTCTGGGAAAAGGGAATCTGTACCTGATTGTGATCTTATTGATTGCTCTGGAATCAATACACATCCTCCAGCCTCCATCTTTCTTTGGGCTCAATACTGCTGGTACAGCACATGGACTCAAACTTTCTCTAATCAGTCCTTTGTCCACCAATTCCTGTACTTGTCTCCTGATTTCTTCATTTTCTTTCGGAGTCATTCTGTAGGCTCCCTTATTTGGCAGATTTGAACCAGGGATAAAATCTATCTGATGGTTGATCTTTCTCGCAGGTGGCATCTCATCAGGTAAATCATCCACAACAATGTCAGAGTAATTGTCTAACATCTCTTGTATCTCTACTGGTAAATCAGAAATATTTGTAGAAGTAAGAACTACCTTAGGTTTGCAAACCAAAGCAAAGCTTACCTCTTCATCTTCTATCTGCTGCAGATATTCCTTTCCGCTCAACAACAAGGTCTTTGGATCAATCACTCTACTTGATGGCTCTCCCTCTTCCATGCGTATCAATGTAGGGTACCCCATCCTTGAAGAACTTGTAAGTGTTCTTCTTGCCATAATGCAGTGCTGCTCTGTCAAACTGCCAAGGTCTACCCAGCATTATATGACACACATCCATGGGCATTACATCACACAAAACTTTGTCCTTGTACTTGCCCATTTGCAGCTCTATTTCACACTGTTCCTTCACAACCAGTTGGTGCCCTTTTTGCAGCCAGGACACCCTGTAGGGAGTTGGATGCTCCCTAGTCCTCAGATTCAACTTTTCTATCACCTCAGTGGAAACCAGGTTGTCTTTACTGCCACTATGAATGACTAGCTGGCGGCATCTCCCTTGGACTTTGCATATGCTCCTAAACAAATTCTTCCTTTGTGCAGGCTCAGTGACCTCTCTGGCTTGCTTCAACAGGACCTTATTTACCACTAAGGATTCTCCCCTCTCTGGAAGAATTTCTTCTTCAATTTCTGCTTCTTCTCCAGTCTCGGCAACAACAACATTTCTCAGACCAGCACCCACATTCTCTGGACATTCATAGTGCTTGTGTCCACCTGCTGACATCTATAACACCTCAATTCTCGACCTCTACCTCTGTCTCTGCCTCCTCTTCCTTTTCCTCTATAAGAACCCCTTCTTCCCCTTGCATCATCCTCTGTAGATGCATTCTGAGGTGAGCTAATGCTAGCTCCATCCTTGGGTGTAGCAGGCTTCCCTCTACCACCCTGACTTCCCTTCCCACGGAAAGTACCTCTCTTCTTGGCAGACTCTTTCCTCAGGAGTTTCTCCTCTGCTTTCAAGGCCATCTGATAGGCCTCTTCCACTGTCTTAGGAGACAGAAGAACAAACTCATCTTGGATCTCCAGCTTGAGAGCATTCACATATCTGGCAGTCTTCTCTGGTGTATCCTGAAATTTCCCAGCTCTTATGCTCACTCTGTAGAATTCCTCTGTGTACTCTTTTACTGTCAGCAACCTCTGTCTCAGGTTCTGCATCTGTCTATACAATGCCAGCTGGTAATCACTGGGAAGGAATTTACCTTTTAATTTAGCCATCATTCTGTTCTAGCTTTTAATAGGTTGCTTGCCAACTCTCCTCCTTTCTTCCTGCACTCCATCCCACCAAAGTGCAGCATGTCCTTTCAGCTTTGTCACTGCAAACTTGACCTTTTTATCTTCGCTTATTTCTTCATAATCGAAGAACTTGTTCAATTCATTTATCCATTCCACCAGATCCTCAGGATTCAGTCCCCCTGTATAACTCGACACTTCAATCCTGGGCTTAACTGCAGACCCCAGAACAGTTCTGAGGAGCCTCAAGTCAGGAGGAATTTCAACATTTTCTTCATTTTCTTCTACCTCAAGTTCACTGGTGTCTTCAGGATCTCCGGTCTATCTTCGCTCCACGGCATCCATCCTGGCCTCAACCCTTTGCAACATCTCCAACACCTCTGCGTTGGCTACAGGTCTCCTTCTACCAGCACCTCTACCAAATCGGATTTCCATGTCAGCAAAAAAACTTCACACAGCCCGCTCTGATACCACAATTGACGCAACAACTCTGAAAGTCAGCCTCGATGGAAGGATGTGTTGAACCCTTAGTTAAACTGAGAGGGGGGGGGGGTGAATCAGTTTAACACATACATGGAATTTTAAAACTTTTCTTTTAAATCTCATTTACACCTTCATTTCATGGTCAACTTAATATGTGAGCAACAAGTATTACTATCAAAAATATTTTTTAATGTAATAGCAGATTGAATATGAGAGCAGCAAGTATTAAGCAGATGAGATAAATCACATCAACACATAAACATCATGCACAGAGACACCAGATATAAGTGGAAACCCATAAAGGGAGAAAACCACATGTTATTATTGTTGTGATGCAAAGGCAAGCTCCAACTCCCTCTCACCACTGATTTTTTGTAGGCACCAACCTACAGGAGGCTCCTACCTCAATTCTGCAAGCTACAACTTGCAAGGAAGCTCCAACTCCCATCAATTTTCTGCAGGCACCAACCTACAGGAGGCTCCAACCTCAGTCAACTACAACTGACATTTTATCAAGCTACAAATTGATGTGGAAGCACCAACTCCCATCTATTTTCTGCAGGCACCAACCTACAGGAGGCTCCTACCTCAGTCAGCTACAACTGACATCTATCAAGCTACAACTTGATAGGGAAGCTCCAACTTCCTTATTCTTTCAAAATAAAAACACTTGCTAATTTACCTTGGATATCAGCTCTATTCTGTACTTTCTCTTCTGCTGTTCATCAACTCTTATATCAGACCTGCATCATATCTGCTTAGCCCTTCCTTCTTCTCTTCTTTTCTCCTCAATTCTTCATACTCATCATTCTCTATATTCACACTCTCTGACCTCTTGCAGCTTTCTTATTTTCTTCAACTATCTTCAATTCTGCTGCACACTCTCTCCTCTTCTCATTCTATTTTCATCAAATCCTCCTCTTGGATATTACCCCCTTTTATACAAGATAGCTTCATGACTATTTGTATTCTACTGGGAATTCGAAATGGACAGTCATTTCTCTTTGCCTTTTGCCTTCTCATCTCTTTTCAGCTTACTCAGAAAAATGTAACTGTAGGTGCTTATTTTAATATTACAGTGGGATATTTGCTCTCTTCCAGAGACTTGCCAATGCATCACAAACAATAAAAACAATTAAAACATTTACATTCGAATTACAATGTGAACTCCAGCTCACTCATTTTGTCTCTTAGCTTGCTGCGCATTTGTCTTTTCTCTAACTGTCTCTTTGTCCCTTTCTCTTCTCTGTATGCCTTTCTGTTTATGGCTGCTGCGTAACTCCTGAATTTATGAACTACATTTTTATTTTATTTTTATACCAGCGCTTTATATATAAATGAATCTGCTGATTGTAATTCAATCCTTTACACACAGCAAGTGTCTTGTTGATGTGACGAGTTCCACAGGCCGGAACATACATATATTACAATTGTATTACATTAATAATCACCCTCCCGTTAAGCTGAGGCCCGTGGGTCTACAGACCACGCGACATGTTTTAATACAACTGCAACCATGTTTTATATATCTCACAGCAATTATTTTATATAAACAATCGCCCTCCACCTTAAGCCTTTGGTCTTATATTACAATCCAATAAATCAAATCACAGCCTCTAATACATGAAGGGGTCTGGCCCCACATCTCCGTCGGTGGATCGGTGGTGTCAAACAAAATTTGCGATTGCGATTGATCAAATGGACGCGATGACCACATAAAACATGGCTCATAGCGCAATCGGGTCCGAACTTTGAACAAATGCAATCGGGGCACACATTATAAAAGTTCCGATTGCGATCAGAACACGGATGCGATTTGCACATATTAACTCCCGCATATAACAGGATCGGGTCTGCCACTTCAATCGCAACATATTACACAAGTCGTGCGATCAATCGGAAAGTTCCGATTGCGATTAAGATCCTGGATGCGATTGAACCTATTAAATCCATCGTATAATGCCATCGGGTCCGCCACTTCAATCGCAACATATTACACAAGTCGTGTGATCAATCGGAAAGCTCCGATTGCGATTAAGACCCAGATGCAATTGAACCTATTAAATCCATTGTATAATGCCATCGGGTCCGCCACTTCAATCACAATCGCAAGTCTTTCAATATGTGTTGCGATTGGGCACTGTTCATTGTATTTTGCCGATGCGATTGGGAAAGGACTTCAAACAAGTTTGAATTACAATTCATACCTCCATCGGGTCTGGACTTCCAATCGCAATCGCAACTCATATGTTCTCCGATGCGATTGACCAATGCCGATGCGATTTGACCGTAACTCAAATATGTATTATCCCCCGTTTATACACCCATCGGGTCCGGGCTTTAATCACAATCGCAACTCTCAGTTGGTTGCATGTTCCGCTGCCCTTGCGATCTGCCCTTGCATGTGCCTCTTCCTGTTTCTGCTTCAACACTGCCTCCTTTGCTACCTTTGTTACTTCTTTGTCTCTTCCTTTCTGCTATATCTATTGTCTTAGTTTCTTTATGCTCCTTTCTCTATTGCGTATTTAGAATCCACTCCACCTGTTATACTTGTAGCACATCCTATGACGCTCCGATCTTCTACGCCTTCAATTCAACAGTTCTTTTCCTCAACTTCGAACTCTGCTACGTTACCAGAGTTCTGTTCCTCATCTTGATTTAATTGTAGAATGAATTGATGTATTCTCCCCAACAGTGCTTCACAGTCTTCCCACTAGAATAATTGTTCCTCATCACTCTGTCTCATTCCTTAGCTACTTGTCTTATGCTCTCTTTGTTTCATCTGCTCCTTAACTAATGCTACTCCTTAATTCTCCTTTTGCTGCCTCAGGTGTTCTTCCTTTGCCATCTCCTTTGCCTTGTTGCTGCCTCAGGTGTTCTTCCTTTGCCATCTCCTTTGCCATCAATGACAACATTTCCAACAGTCTCCCCTTTGGCATTGATGGCAACACATCCACCAATAATCCAATGCTTCCTCCAAGTCTTCCTTTGTCTAGCTTCTTTTAGAAGACCCTTTCTTCTATTACCTGCTTTTCCTCCCCCTTTGACATCAATGGCAAAGGGTTGCACATTTCTTAGTGTAGATTCTATCTTTTCATTTTCTCTCTCTGAGATGTGTTTAGGCATTTTTCTTCTGACTTTGTACCATGTTGCTCTATACTGGTGTACAATATTTGTTGAGAGAACACTTTTGAGAATATTTTAACTTGTATATACACATTAAGTTGATATTATTCCAAAGTAATGACAGCTATAATCAAACTTGTATAATAAGAGATGCATCATTGGATCAAGACTTAAAGATTGTGAATGCTCCGAGTGACATATCAGGCTTGCTTCAACTATACTTTGGTCTATATCTGATGTAGTGTGCCAATATATTTCTGTTGAGGAAGATTGTAGATGGAATATGTCTTCTTCTGCAATAGACATCTGTAGACAACATCTGTTCCGTTGTGATGATGCCAATATATCTTCTATTGTTGTGGTTCACTTGTACTGCCTATTGTTGGTAATCTGTGCTAAACTGCTGACAGGGATAATACACTTAAAGACTGAAAGGTCCTTGTTGTTATTGTAAATAAATGAATCACACCAGAGCTTACAGCTTATTGTGAGGATAGGCAATATCTTTCAATATAAGAGACTAATGAATTTCATTGCTTACACACTCTTCCAAAACAACCCCTGCAAATCCTTTGTGCTTGAGGTTCTTTTGCCATAGTTATTTGATCTTGAGGACCTGTATCATATTGCTGTTCCATGATAACTCTTGATATTCTATTGATAGATATGCGACCTGTACCTAGTACCAATTGATATTACCTTGATAAACCATGCAGAGATTTCATTTTATCTTGCACATGAACCCATAGTTTCCACTATTGATCTTCCCACTGTTCACACCAACAATCATCAATATACTAAATCTGATCTTGGCATCATTAACCTGCTACTTATTTTGTCATCCTGATTTGAAAGAATGTCACTGCATTTTATTTTCTATGACAGTTCCAGAATCACTACTGCTTTAAACATTGCTTTATATACCAATTCAACTGTTACCATGGCTTCTTGATGCCTTTTTAATAATCGCAACCAGACTTCATAACAAACCTTTGAAGATTTGAATATACCGCTCGCTTTATAGTTCGCCACCCGACCTTGTATTAATACTCCATGCTTTGAAAAACAAACTTTATAATAAGACTTTCGGACTGGCCCACCTATGCACCGTACCTCCTCTATCTTCCGCGCACTTTTATTAAACTTCGCGTATCTTCATCGAATAGTCACCGCCGGATGTCCCCTTTTCAAATCAACGGTCCTGAGAAATTCCGCTCGGTGTCCCGGTACTGACGTTAACTTGCGAAATTGCAGGTTAAACGGTGGCTTCCAATACCACCTATGCCACATGTCAACAATCTTATGGAATCGCTAGCCCTCTAGATAATACTGCCTTTGTACCAAAAGTGGTGCGAAATAATCCGGAAACCATAAGTGGTTTTGCTACAGTGTTTCACCAAGGTTCCGGTCTTCTTTATTAAATAGTCATTTTTCAGTATATTATAATGATTCGAACCCACTCACGAAGGTTTCGCTCCACTATTCACATTGCACATTTGACTATGGTTCCGCTTCACCATTCACAACCCTTGCACCATACATAACCTTTGCCGATTTCCACCATACATAACATGGTTTCGATTATTCTTATGCAGAGGTTTCTTATGCATTTCTTATAAATATTCTGCTACAGGGTCTCATTCATACGGAATTCTCGTCACAGGATTTAACTAGTCAAATGCCTTTGCTGCCTCTGTTCTCCTTCTAACAATTTTGCTGGCTATTGTGAGTTTCTGATGGTCTTCTTCTTCCATAGATATCTGTTAGAGAAACTTCCTTTCTCTTACCGATCTCATAGCTGTTATCATTCCAAGGAGATCTTCTTAGACTACTTTCATGGGTAAATATATGAACTGCTCTCCCCTTGGGATATTGCTTCATATTTGTCACTGGATGGATTTTTGCTTTGCTTCCTAGAGCAGCTCCCCCTGAGACTATGGCAGATTTATTATGTTATTGAGATGATAGGCTCCCCTTTTCTCTTTTCTTTCCATACTCTATTGGGGTTCATCATAATGTCTGCACTCCTTTCTGATTCATAGTTTTGTTTGATTGGATTGGATTTCATCATCTGTTTGGAGTTCTTTAATATATATGGCAGTTTACAGTCTTTAGCTCTGTGACCACGCTTGAGGCATACATAACATCTTATTTGACCAAGGTGCATTTGAGCTGATGTATAATATTTCATTCCCCTTTTTGAACATAATTTACAATCAACATATTTATGTCCAAATTCATTGCATGCATAACAGTAACCATGGAAATGATTTGTATACCTGGTGGAAGATTGTCTTTTCCCTTTGCTTGCTTGAGGGGTTCTTCTCTTTTGCTGCATCTTTTGCTGGTTGGAGTTGATAGACCTTCTCTTACATTGTGCTACATTATGTCCTGGTTTATGACAAGAGAAACATGTGCTATTTTTCATAGGAGGAAAGAACCTCCTTTGACAACTTCCAAATTTATTCACTTCATCCTTAGGAGCATGTGAGCCTTTAGTAGCTGATTGTTTCATCCCTTCATTCTTTGTCTTCTCATTTTGTTGCTTGGTTATGTTTGTTTCTTTACAAATCTTGTTCTTGCTGGCTTCTTCTTCAGTGGGAATCTTCTGAGTTGCTTCATCTTCATTTGCTTCTTCAAGGTGTGTCTTCAGGCCAACAATTTCTTTCTTATCTTCAAATTATCTCTCATCACATATTTGCATCACTGTCTTAAGGTCTTTGTTTTCATTCTTCAATCTTTCTATTTCAGTCAAAGCAGTGTCAAGTTTGGCCCTTTCTTCAGCTGCAATTTCTTCAAGGTTCTTACTACCATTCACACTAGCAGGTACTTCATTTGATTGAGAATCTTCTTTTTGACATGAATTTCTCTTTTTCTTAATTCTCTTATCCTTCTTGTCAGTGCAGTCCTTAGCGTCTACTCCACGTATGAAGTGCAGTCTATCCCAGATTTCTTTTGCAGAGGTTAAATCCATTATCAACTCAAGGTCCTTGTTATGAAGATTGTCATATTTCACACATTTTGCCTTAGCATTCCTCTGTTGTTCTTTCACTGTGGGTGAGTCTGTGCAGTAACCATCACAAACAAGCTTCCATACCTCTGGATCATCAGCCATAAATCATGTCTTAACCTTATCTCTCCATTCAGGAAAGTTAGTTGTATTTAGCACAGGTACATTTTGATAGTCCATGACTCAACCAGATCTCCTTCAAGCTATTAAGCTTACACCAAAGGAACTGGCTTTGATACCAATTGTTGAACCCTTAGTTAAACTGAGAGGGGGGGGTGAATCAGTTTAACACATACATGGAATTTTAAAAATTTTCTTTTAAATCTTATTTACACCTTCATTTCATGGTCAACTTAATATGTGAGCAACAAGTATTACTATCAAACATATTTGTTAATGTAATAGCAGATTGAATATGAGAGCAGCAAGTATTAAGCAGATGAGATAAACCACATCAACACATAAACATCATGCACAGAGACACCAGATATAAGTGGAAACCCATAAAGGGAGAAAACCACATCTTATTATTGTTGTGATGCAATGGCAAGCTCCAACTCCCTCTCACCACTGTTTTCTGCAGGCACCAACCTACAGGAGGCTCTATCCTCAATTCTGCAAGCTACAACTTGCAAGGAAGCTCCAACTCCCATCAATTTTCTGCAGGCACCAACCTACAGGAGGCTCCAACCTCATTCAGCTACAACTGACATTTTATCAAGCTACAACTTGATGTGGAAGCACCAACTCCCATCTATTTTCTGTAGGCACCAACCTACAGGAGGCTCCTACCTCAGTCAGCTACAACTGACATCTATCAAGCTACAACTTGATAGGGAAGCTCCAACTTCCTTACTCTTTCAAAAGAAAACACTTGCTGATTTACCTTGGATATCAGCTCTGTTCTGTACTTTCTCTTCTACTGTTCATCAACTCTTATATTAGACCTGCATCATATCTGCTCAGCCCTTCCTTCTTCTCTTATTTTCTCTTCAATTCTTCATACTCAGCATCCTCTATATTCACACTCTCTGACCTCTTACAGCTTTCTTATTTTCTTCAACTATCTTCAATTCTGCTGCACACTCTCTCCTCTTCTCATTCTGTTTTCATCAATCTCTCCTCTTGGATATTACCCCCTTTTGTACAAGATAGCTTCATGACTATTTGTATTCTACTGGGAATTCAAAATGGACAGTCATGTCTCTTTGCCTTCTGCCTTCTCATCTCTTTTCATCTTACTTAGAAAAATGTAACTATAGGTGCTTATTTTAATATTACAGTGGGATATTTGCTCTTCCGAGACTTGCTAATGTATCACAAACAATAAAAACAATTAAAACATTTATCTGACCATAAGCTTTAACTCTCACTTTTACTGTTTAATTTTATTTTACGTTGATTGGTTTTTCTAATTCACATATTTGTCCTTTCTCCTTCCGAAGCCATTGCTTATGGCTACCGGCAGAATTCTCGAATTTATGAACTGCATTTTTATTTTATTTTTATACCAGCACTTTATATATAAATGAATCTGCTGACTGTAATTCAATCCTTTACACATAGAAAGTGTCTTGTTGATGTGGCGAGTTCCGCAGGCCGGAACATACATATATTATAATTGTATTACATTAATAATCGCCCTCCCGTTAAGTTGAGGCCCATGGGTCTACAGACCATGCGGCATGTTTTAATACAACCGCAACCATGTTTTATATATCTCACAGCAATTATTTTATATAAACAATTACCCTCCACCTTAAGCCTTGGTCTTATTATTACAATCCAATAAATCAAATCAGCCTAATATATGAAGGGTCCTAGCCCACACTCGTCATGGACGGTGGTGTCAAACAAAAATTTGCGATTGCGATCGATCAAATGGACGTGATGCGGACGTGATGATCACATAAAACATGGCTCATAGCGCACCTGTCCGAATGAACAAATGCAATCGGGCACGTATAAAAGCTCCGATTGTGATCAAACATGATGCGATTCGTACATATTAACTCCGCATATAATAAAGATCGGGTCTGGATCAATCACAACATATTACACAAGTCGTGTGATCAATCGGAATGTTTCGATTGTGATTAAGATCCCGGATGCGATTGAACCTATTAAATCCATCGTATAATGCCATCGGGTCCGCCACTTCAATCGCAACATATTACACAAGTCGTGCGATCAATCGGAAAGTTTCAATTGCGATTAAGACCCCGGATGCGATTGAACCTATTAAATCCATTGTATAATGCCATCGGG
>JAXQQM020062917.1:0-55807 GCA_034641835.2 Pinus albicaulis
CGCCAAGCCCAACCAAGAAGAAAGGAATGGAAAAGGTTCAAGGTTCAGGAAAACCTGTGACATGGGTTGGGGTGAAGCCCAGTACTTCCCCGATAAATGTAAAATCCCCGCGAGCCATGCCCCAGGCATGCTCTGCTCAGGAATAGGCCCAGGCCACTGCAAAAATCAATTGGTTACCACCATTGTTTCGGTCGCGCAGGCCCTCGACACACACGTCGAAGAACCTCGACGGTCTAATCACCTACCTGAAGATGCCGCTGTCCTTGGGAGAGGTCCCCATCATTGGCCAACATTTTGGAAGACTCCATGAGATAAATTTGATGATCATGACTTTGCCAATTCGGAGGCCTTCCCTGAGTTGGCACTTGAGTTATACCTTGACAGAGTTCAGGAAGATAATGGGATAAATATTATCCCCATACACTGGGTGCATGGATTGGCCAGGTTCGGGCTCCTGAACCTACTAAGGATGTCGTACTTCAACCACTACAACATCACAGATCATCTGGAAGGTCAGTTGCTTGCCCTAGTTCATCATGGCTGCCTATGGATCCAGGATCGAATCCCCATCGATGCTGCACTCATTCATTAAATTACTGTTCTTCCCATGAAAGGAACAAACCCCTTGGAATGCATTGGCAAGAAGTATGAAGGGGAGATTGTTGAATATGTGTGAAAAACCTACCATGTGGAGTGGAATACTTGAGGTTTCATAATCAAGTCCATTAATGACCCTGGTACGCAGTTGGGTACCATTTTTTTGGCATGCAAGATGATGCGAAAATGCCATGTCACCACCGTCCCTGCATATGTGATTCAGTTGGCACGCCAATGCGAGAAAGGGGCCTACTTCAATTGGGCCCAATACTTGTGCATCGAGTTTTTAGCCAATGTCTGAGAATCCCAGGAGCAGGGTGAGCCTTTTTCTATTCCAGGTTGTTGTTCCTCCTCGTGTTGGTCACATGGGAAGCACCTGAGGAATTATTCCTCCCTGAACTCACCCAATACATGTGCGAAGGTGCTTGATACACGAACTTGTGGGACTCTATGGATTCACAGCGCATCAAGGACAACCAGTTATTCTGTGTCTTGTTTTAGATTGGGCTCGCAGCAGCTATCAACTCTCAGCCACATCTATCGCAAGCTATCTATGATAAATACAAAAGCAACGCTGCATTACAAGTGACTATGCACAACGTCTAAATTCGAGGCCGCAAGGATTCTGCATAGGTTTCACTCCCTTATATGGTTGCGGATGATGAAATTGACAATGTAATTGAATTATGGCCTCCTCACTGGAAGCTTGGCTTTAAAAAAAGCGTGAAGGGCACTGAAGGAACCAACACAATGAAAGTAATCCCGCCTGTCATCACCAAGGATACCGGAGGACCGATCAAGAGCACAGGGAAGGGCACTGGAGCTGCATCATAGAAGGGTTCGTAGCCCAGTCAGAGTATAGGAAAGGGCGTCGAAGCCGCATCACAGAAGGATTCGCAGCCCAATAAGAGTACAGGGAAGGGCACAGATGCCGCAACACAAAAGGATGTGTAGCAGGACCTCGAGACCAAAGTTCAGGAGGTGGGAGGTACTAATTCCCCCCGGCATGAAGCGGATGTGGAATCCTGTTAAGGGGTCACGCAAGAAACATCGTGCCATCTGACTAGAATGAGGTATAGGAGTTACACTGACCGAATATGATCTGGGGCAGATTGTAGACGCGGTCACCTTGGTAGAAGAAGACAAATGGCTAGCTCTCGAGGAGCAGCAGAAGGTTGTGGTTGATACACTTCAGGCAAGGATCTGGGCTTTGTAGCTCCAAGCAAATACCTTGCAGACCAGCATGACCCAAGCGAGGTCACACCCCGCAACTAGTAGCGCAGTCGTGGTTACAGCCGAAATTTGTCCCTGTCTACTACCTGGCGCAACCCTCATAATGAGTTATGTTGACTTAGGTGCGAAAGTCCATGCTTGTGCAAGAGTGTAGTTAGATCTTGCCTGGATACCTCATGAGTCATTGTAGCTGTTCCACACTACGCTCTTTGAAAAAATCCAGTATCGAGATCGCCAAGTAAACCATCATCTCCACGTAGCCAAGCAAACAATTGAAGAAAAAGTGGCTGAAGTATCTCAGGCCCAGGCTGCATGCACCCTTGCCACTACGTAGCAGACGGAGCTGGAACACTTAATTAGTAGACTCTACGCGGATGTTACAGATGAAATACTAGCCATGGCTACCCCCCAGGCCAATATTGAGGGGCTGGTCACAACATTAAAAGCCTCAAGGACAGAGATCCAGGTATTCAAAACACAAATGGAACAGCAAATCGCAGACTTTCAGGCCAAGTTTCAACCAGAGACACCACCGGAGGTGCAGGTCCAACAAGATGTGCTGGTTACCGCAGCCACAAATGTGATTACTGGACAGATTTCCTAGGGTGCCCAATTGCTGGATACATCCATGCAGTTATGGACCAAAGTACAGTGCAACCTAATCCTACGTGAAATCAACTAGGACATGCGAAAAAAGGAAGAATACTTCGAGCAGATCAAAGCCACGATACCTACTTTCATTCCTGCTCAACGATTAGCACGACTACGCACTATCCATGCCCTTCAGGATGATATCGACTAACTTCGCCAAAAGAAGAAGACTCTCAGTTACCATCTTAATCCATGGGCCGATGAAGCCCTCAAGCTCTCCTAGGATATTGATGTGGCTGTGAAGCAATTTCACAAGACTCTGGAGAGCGTCACCGCTGCAACAGAAGGACTGACTTCGCAAAAGCTAGTGGATATTTCTCAGAATGTTGCTGCTCAGAGTGAAGGAGTTCTACCCCCACTAGTCGAGGTGGTCAAACTATTATAGGCATAGGTGGAGACCCCACCATCATAGTGACTCAGGACGAGTCACAAGATTGTGTTGGGGAACTGTTGGAATAGGGTCCCCTAAAAGTTGTGAATTTTGTATAATTTTTTATATTCTTGATATTATTTAGTCTAGCGTAGGGGTTTTGGGGTGGGTCAAAGCCCGAATGCAATCTAATGGGTCAAGGTTAGACCAAGTGTCCACAAACCATGTTTTCCGGACCATTGGAAGCGTAGGCTAAGTCGATATAAATAGATGAACCTTTTTTAGTCTTAAGGAAAGGAAAGAATTAAGTCTGATGCTAAGTTCGAATTGTTAGATCTGTTGTTGGTCGTTAGGGTAAGGACTCCTGCTGACTGTGTGCACAGAGATCCTCATTCCTACTGTGTGGAGACCCTTCTAGCTGTGTGTGCAAGTTGTGTCGGATTTTATTGAGTTTTGGATACTAATATATGCGGATATGGTTGAAGTATTTCGGTGTTATCTGATCTAAGGTATTCCTGTTGATGCGAACTATTGTTTCTATTATGAATATTGTTGGTTATCTGTTTATGCTACGAATCTATCTATGTTCGGGTATAACTGTACTCTGTTGATGATGTGTTATGATGATATGTGTTGATTACTATTGATATGCACGTGGATGTGGAGTTATTAACTAGATTTGTGCATGACAATATCTATGTATATTGTGATTATACTATTAACTATCCTGCAAATAGATATGTATGGTAAGAACCCGATGAGTTGTGAACATGGATCTGCTTGACTCACCTACTCTCTCTCAAGGTGCAAAAACCTGGTTCCAGCACCCTCCCATACTACTTCGGATGAGACTTTGGCATGCGCAAGCAGGTCACTGCTGAAAGGGCCAGTAGTATAGGGGTTTGTTGGCAAAACTTCACCTTCGAACCTGGGTCAGGACCCCTCGAGCCAACAGAATTCAAATTTATACCTAGATATTGTATCCTTTGAGAGACATATGCAATTCCATGGTTTTTGGGTTCTCTTCATCAAGTAATATAACTAGCAAGGAATTCTTAGTCATGGCTCACTTCTAAAACAATGTGACTTATCCACGCTCAACTTTAGACCTATTTCTTAGTGATGGATGACCTGGAATCATGAATACATTAAACACAAAAACCATCACTCCCCCAATCCCAAAATTGACATGAGGAGGAAATGAGGGACTCCTCATAAATCCCACACTACCATCAAAATTGTTTATAATGGAAGCTCCCACACTAGCATCGAGAATAAAATAAATACCTATATTTGTAAATATTTTTTTTCTTTTCGAATAGAAGACATGAATTATTATGTATGGGAACGATCCAAACTAAACACACTTTACGTTTTAAGGGCAAAAACAAAGGAATAAGAATAATCCATTTCATCCATTACAAGCCATATCTTACCCCCAGGCATGTATCATTTGTCTTTTAGAAATACTTTAAAGGACACCATTCAACCCTCCAAAAAGAGAGATAATATCCATGACCAGTTTTCTAGTGCTACAACCATAATAAACCACCAACTCAGGAGAAGTGAGAAGATGTCAATGTTGAAGCATTTCAAGAAAGCAAAGCCTCCTACCTTTCATAGAGAAATTAAGAAGAATGAAGAAGAAAAACCATGGTTGTTGGGTTTAAATATATACTTCAAATTCTGTGACTACTTTAGAAACATGAAGGCTAGGGTATCCATTTTTAAATTTAAGGGAAAAGTTGACAGGTGATGGGGAATACTTGAGAAATGCCACAGGAATGAGAGAGAAGAGAGAAGGAACTAACGTGTACAAATTTTGAAAAATAGTCTACGAAAAGTACATGTCTGAGAGGTACTATAACATCGAGATTAAAGAGTTCTATGAGCACAAAATAGGACATCTCACCTTGGATGCCTACACACATATATTTGTAGAGTTGTTAAGGTATGTTCCATACATAAGGGATGAGAAGGTAAAGGTATATAGATACTTCAATGGGATATCGAAATCCTACTAAGATAGTATTGATTTTTATGAGCCAAGGATGTTCAAAGACACCATTTGAAAGGCCAAGCGTTTCTATGATCAATGCAACCACAAGGTCAAATTCTAGTAAGATTGGAGAAAGAAAGATAAAGCAAGTTTTAAAGTGAAATAACCTAAATCCTTAGGACACAAGAAAATAGGCGGGGATATCAAGTTCACAAAAATTGTTAGAGGTGAATTACAGTGGGATTTTACTGCTACCACTAGAGACCAAACTATTAAACTAGCAAGATAAGAGAATGAGCAGTCCAAAAGAAGGTCATTGTAGTGTTAGGGATGTGGATAGAAACATATGTTGAAGGATTGTCCTCACCAATATAAAAACTACAAGAGGCGATATAATTTCAAGGATTCAACAACGATGAATGATGTGCCTCAAAGCATACCTTAAATTTATGTGGCATTGGACAACAGGAAATAAAATCATCAAGCCTTGGTGATCAAAATGGAAGGTATGCTCACCAACATTCCTACTTGAATTTTAATCGACCTATGTTCAAATTTCAGTTATACGAGTCCAAAATTTTTAGATATGTGTGCCCTGCAATGAAATCCCCATGCAAAGTTATGGCATGTCCAACTAGATAGGGGCATCAAAAAAAAGTGGTAGATTGGGTGTAACTATGCCACTTGGAGTTGGGAAACATGCCCACTATGATATCCCTCAATTTTCTACCATTGGACTCATATGACATATTGTGGTAATGGACTAGCTAACATCCCATTGAACTAAGGTGGATTGTTATAATAAGTCACTGGAATGTCTCGAGGATGGAGGAGAAGAAATAACATTGCAAGAGAAGAGGAAATTGGTTTTCGCAAGGCAGATCTCAGTGCTGCAAGTGAAAAAAATGTAGTCAGAAGGGATGTTCCATGTATCTGGTCCAAGTGACGAGTGTGGTAGGAAACATTGAACCCATAGTGGAAACCCACCCCATTCTCAAGCAATATAACAATGTAGTGTTGGAATAAGTGTTAGGATTTCCACCCAAGAGGGAAATCAACTTCTCTATTGAACTAATTCCCAGTGTGGTACCCTTTTCAAAGGCTCCATATTGCATGAGAATGATAGAACTAGTAGATTTGACACTATGGTTAAAGGAAATGTTGGATATAAAGGATATATCATACCCATTTTATCACCTTGGGGAGCCCAACACCATTTTTGAAGAAAAATGATGGCATGTTGTGGCTATGCATTGACTATGGGAAGTTAAATAAAGCCAAAGTGAAAAATAAATACACATTGCTCACAGTTGATTATCTATTTGATTAGTTTAGAGAGGTTGTATATTTTCTAAAATAGATCTAAGACCTAGTTATCATCAAGTTCAAATTAAAGACGAAGATATTAACTAGACAACCTTTAGGATGTAATACATGCACTACAAGTTTGTGGCGGTGCCATCTGGACTCACAAATTCACCAACCACATTTTTTTGATTGATGAGCGGAATCCTCAATCGATACTTGGACAAATTCATTCTATTTTTATGGATGATATCCTATTTACTAAAAAATCATAGAATAAATTGAAGAGCACTTGAAGGCAGTGATGTGTTTGCTGATGGAAGCCAAGTTGTATGGCAAAGTCATAAAATGTGATTTATTTTAGTCACAAGTTCAATACTTGGGACATGTCATCTTAAAGGAGGAAGTGGTCATGGATCTCGAAAATATTAAGGCCATAATGGACTAGCTTACTCCCTAAAATGTCATGGAGGTTAGATACTTCATGGGATTGGTTGGATATTATTAGTGGTCTACTCAAGACATTTCAAATATTGGACACCCAATCATAGCCTTACAAAAGAAATGGATCAAGGTCCAATGGACATCATATTTCTTAGACATTTTTAAGTAGCTCAATAAATTTCACAGTCATGAACCTATTTTGATAATAATAGACCAATAAAAGGATTATCTAGTTTGCTCAAATGCCTGCAAGGAAGGACTAGGTGGAGTCTAGATGCAAGAAGGAAATATTATTTGTTTTGAATCAAGAAATGTAAATGTGCATGAGAAGAAATATGTCACTCATGACTTGGAGTTAGAAGCATTTTTTCATTCCCTAAATATTTGGAGAAATACTTTCTCGAAATATTATATGTATCAATGTCAGATCATGGAGGGCGATGATACTTTTCTGTGCTATAGGGTAAACTACTTGGGTTGTTGGTTTCCGAATATCCCTCTCAGGGCTTTCCGGTGCCCGAGGCAGACAGTAAGATTAGCTATGTTGTTCACAAAGATGGTATGAGCATGTTCATATTAACTTAAAATAACTGAATGGAATGCGATAGAGAATTACCTCTTTGACAATCTTGGAGTCCCTTGGAGAGCGCTAGGCAGCGAAACAAGAGTCCTTATTCACCGGCTCCAAATTTTAGTCCTGCAATCAGTCAAAGCACCCGTGTAATTTCTAACATAACATATATCCTATCAATCAAGTCAATATATAATGAACTACTAAATTCTACACATCTGAGCCATCCATATCATGCAATGTAAACGTTCAAACGATAATGACAATATTAAGCATTGAATGGACAAAACGAACACAGTTCTATTGATTTTGAAAGAAGGAGGATTACAACCGTCGGTTGTACCAAGCCCTCCTCAGTCTCCCAATCTCTTTTATCTCTCAAGTGAAGAATTCCAAGTCAACAAGCTCTCTAGGAACCTCTTTGACTCTTGGCCTTCACAATATAACACTATTCTCTATTCCACAAGTATGCCAAAACCTTTAGCAACCCTTCGACCTCCAATTAAGAGCCTTCAACTCCTTCTTATAGGAGAGGGAGAAAGCCATTGTTGCCCTTATCTTTCCACTATTTTGGAATGGAAAAAACTTAGATGTTTCTTTAATCTCTATGCTTTTGCCTCCTTTGGAGTTTAGTCTTGTTATAGAAATGACCAATAATGAACTGGTGCTCTGCAGTTTCTTTTGTGAACTGACTCTCTTGTGAGGGAAAACCAGAGATTCAAATCATTCTCCACAGGCTTTTCCTGATTCAAACTTAAAACACAGGCAATGCTTCCCTCCAGTGTGAACAGAGCGTTTCCCTAGCCACTAACGCGGCCCATTCACTGATTAAATGTGTTATAACGCTCTTGTGTTGTTATAGATAGGCGTTACCCTGGCAGAAATAGGTTTAATTTAGGTCTTTGTACTCCTTCCATATTTGTCTTCCCCTCTGAGCTGATGAGGAGGTATTTTGACCTGTAACAGATGCCCCCTAAAGTGTGAGGTCAGAGATGAAGACGATGGCCGAAATACTTTATAATTTGTGTAGAGATAAAGAGATTGAAAGACTGAGGAAAACCTGAAACAACAACATATGTCAGAAAATATAGTATCTTCCTTGAGTCGGGCATATTCCATGCTCAGTAGCTTAAACAACATGATTTCTCTAGAATAGAGATATGAAGAATCTATCTGCCGACAGGCACAATGTGGAAGTGTCTGTCATAACATGATCAGGCTGAAGAAGCTATCTCCATAAACAATATCGCAACTTGGGGAAGGAAACACAACTTTAATGATGTAGCCTTTGCCCCAAGGTCTTGATCGCCGATTCACTTAAACTGTATATTTCTCAACATGTGAATGAAGGAGTTGTCGTCGAACATGTGAGAAATAATCTGATTACCAGTTGATAATGAAAACTGTTAACAGACGCAAAGGTGGCCACCGATAATGATGATGGTCCCTAAGATGCATAGTACAATATAGTGAGTGTTAATAAAATGAGTTGAAGTCAAACACTCGTAGAATCATTCGACCAAGAGCCAATGATGAAGACCCCTGATCAAACACAGGACTACCTGCCAATGATGTCTGCAAGTATCCGGGTACTGATGGGTTTCTGGATCAACTTCCTAGATAAGATGTTGAAGTCAATAGGAAGAGATCTGTCGAAAGGTAGGCACTGAGGCATCCTACATCAGTCAACACGAAACGGAAACCAAATGATTTTGTTTATGATTGAGATAATGAAGAGTAAATGGGAACGTCGGATGACAAATAATTTCTTACATAATGAGCGGTTTGGTTGATAACAGGAGCAGTAGATAGCGAGATCTGCTTGAACAATAGAAGGCACTCTAGCAGGGTACTAGGCAGCTGAAGCGTGATGAACACCAAAGAGTGTGTTAGGATTTTACCGGTGTAGGGACACTGGGAAATTAAGGCTAATACTCATAGATGGTAGGGTTCGGCTAACTGCGAAAGATTTTTCTAGGAAGAGCCATGTTCAAGAATTTTGCTGCCAAATCGACCTTTTTGAAAATGTAACAGAGGTAGTATCCATTTTGTCCAAATTTTTCCCCGTCTGATTAAGTTTAGCGAGTCCAGACGAGTAAACTCGGTGAATTTTTCATGTTTAGAGAGTCTGAAAAATGTCAGGAAAGACAACTCTGTGCCCCATCTGATTAGTTTTAATGAGTCCAGATGAGTAAAATCGGTGATTTTTTCATGTTTAGAGAGTCTAAAAAATGTCAGAAAAGATAACTCTGCGTCCCATCTGATTAGGTTTAACGAGTCCAGACGAATAAACTCGGTGAATTTTTCATGTTTAGAGAGTTTGAAAAATATCATAAAAGAAAACTCCATTGGGGTACCTTTTTCATGTCTTCATAACCAGGCACGACAAAGGGATAACAGTAAGCCCGAAACAATTCATTTTCCGTAAGTTAGTACATAGAAACCGGAAAAGTGAGAAATCTATGTTCGATAGACGTCTACCTAATTTTGTTATGAGTACGAGGAGACAGAGTGGACTCAGTATTCTTTGTGAAATTTTAACGAGTCCAACAAAGAAAAACTCGATGCCCTTCGTGAAATTTTAACGAGTTGCGCGGAGAAAACTCGATTACCTCTGTGAAATTTTAACGAGTCACGCGGAGAAAACTCGGTTACTTTTTCAGTTTAAAGAGCTTTGAAAAAAGAGAAAAGAATGGCTCCATCAATTCTGTCGTGTTAGTTTGAAGAGCCTGACAAAGGCAACTCGGGGTTTTTTCAGTTTTATGAGCGAGAAAAAGATTCCTAAAAAGAAAGCTCAGTGCTTCTTCATGATTTTAACGAGTCTGAAGAAGAAAACTCTAGGTTTTTTGGATTAATGAGCAAGAAAAAGACCATACAAAAATAACGCTCGATGTTAGCTTCGTATAAGTTTAACGAGTCCGAAGAAGGGAACTCGAGGTTTTTCGGATTAACGAGCAAGAAAAATACCGTAAAAAGAATGCTCGATGTCACATGAGTATGTCTGCATATAAATCTTGACCGCTCATCAGAACATCAGTACCAAATCTCAAAAGTTGCGACACATGCATAGCAAGAATTCACGACTTTGCTGACTAGCTTAAGAGAGTCGTGCCCCAAAACTGGCTATAAAAAGGTCAGAAGGCCTTCATTTTCACTATGTGGAGTGCTGTGAAGAAGCTCTGGGGTGAAAGGGGTGAAAACTTCAGCTGACTATTACATTCAATCCGGGCAACAATTTTCCTTCCCACGAGATCCAGGTAAGAGCTAGAACCTCCTGCTATCATTTAATTATGTTTTTGTTACCTTTTGCTGGTTCAAAATTAGAGATTTTCAAGGCCCTAGAAAAATGTTTGCACCTAACGCGGAGCAGGAGTATAACAGACGCATTAAGCGCATAACCCATGAAGGGATACCGCGTTAGCGCGCTTTGTTTTGTACTAGCGTCGGCGTTAGGCGCACCGTGTTTTCTAGTAACTCAATTTTTTCCGTTTTGAAGTGGTCCGGGCAAGTTTTGATCGGTTGAAAATGTTGTTTGTGCAGGTATTCAGCTGTTTAAACATGAGTATCTGGCGAGAGAGAGAACATGAACGGGAAGAACGAGAGATGGTAACAGATGCTGCAAGCTTGCTAGCTCTCCACAGGTGTGGATTGCTAAAATATACCTACTTAGAACTAATGAGGGGCCAAGAGGACCTCTTGAGGTGGCTAATCCAGCAGTGGGACGAATGCCACCATGTCTTTTGGATTGGGGGCAATGAGCTCTCAATCGAAAAGGATGATGTGTACTTTTTGACTGGCCTATCATGTCGTGGGGCGAGACCCAACTTGACGGGGTCCAGAGCTGACCCATGTTCCACTACTGATCTGATTCATGCACATTGCATACGTGACACTCAGGCTGTGAGCAACCAAATACCGATCGCCCAAGTGACCTTGAGACCATTGAGGTCTATATTATGGATGATTGTTTGCTTGGCAGGTGCCAAGAGTCAACACGTGGCCACTAAGGCCCAGATGCTCCTAGCCCTGGACTGTATGCAACCTCAAGTTTTTGACTGGTGTGACGGGGTTGTCCGTCGGGTCCGAGCAGAACTTACCGCATGTAAGACCCGTACCCAGAAAGAGTTTGGGTACGGTACACTGGTTGTTTCTTTCTTACTGGAGCAGATACCATTGATGAGGCCCAGGATTGTTACAGCGCCATTGGGCCCACGCGAGCCAAGGCAGGCTCGGTGGGTAGCTTTGCTTCTGCGGACTGGAGAGGGTCCCATCCGTCACTGTTTTGATGATGGATTTTTTGATTGGCTAGACTCCCATATAATCATGATTGAGGATTATCCCTATACAGGGATGAACTTCATAGGCGATCCAGAGTTAGTCCTGCCTCCTAGTACCCAGTGGGGACTCGATGGTAAGAAGGAAATGATCAGTGAATTTCCAAAGAAGTACTTTGTTTTTTATCTTTTGAATTTTTATGCAATTTTTTTGTTGAGATAGGGTGAAAATTATGTTTTGACATGAAGCTTTTGTTTTCTTGACACAGATGTGGCACCTATCCAGCCAGTTGGGGCCCCTCGCTATGCACGGCGAGGACTACAGCTACCCGAGGCTGGCGCACCAGTAGAGGATGCAAAAGCCGGCGATGATGATGATGCCCAAGTTTTACATGAACTCTCCAGAAACCTGGAGGGCCTGAGTATGGGTATACCACCCCTTCCTATGCGGGAGGTTCCAGTTCGTCTGCAGCAGCATACTGTAGGTGTGCCGGAGAGATACCTAGTGCCTCTGAGGAGGATAGCTAGAGCAGTTGTATGCTACTATGAGCATCATGCCTAGCTAGCGGAGCGGATGTATTAGTGTCAGAGCGTGGCTTAGTATAGCCAAATTTTTGTAAAACACCCAAGTTTTGGAAGATTTTTTGATGTAACTATGTACTGGACATGACCTATATATATATATATATATATATTTTTTTTTTTTTGGTGATTTTGTGTTTTTAAATTTTTATGTGTTTTTAATGATCTATAAAAATATATGTACTCATGAGTGAATCTTTTATAGTAAATGTGACAAATGCCAATCTAACACATAATTTGCCAAAGAATCAGCTAATGCATTAAATTCTCTAGGAACGTGCTCAAAGGTAATTGTTTGAAAATGACGTTCTAGAAGTCTTACCCTTAAGAAATAACGTAACAACACAGGATGGCAGACACGATAATGATTGTTTAACTGCATAATGATGAGTTGGGAATCTAACCTGACCACTAAATTGGAGATGTCACGAGATGCCGCTTCCATGAGGAGTTGGATCACTGACATGTACTCGGCCACATTGTTGGTGGCGTTACCCAGGAAGATCCCCCCGGAACCAAGAAGGTCCGACTCAGGAGTATAGAGAACCCAAGCAACTGAAGCAATGTGTCTAGTGTGACGACTAGCACCGTCTGCATACCCGACGTATGATAACGAATGTGATGACATCTGTGCGAAAGAAAAATATTACATGAGAAAAACACTTTAAACCAAACAAATAATCCAGAAGCATCAAAATAAAAATAGGCAAAACTTATATACATAAAATTACAAAGCATATGCCTAGTGTGAAACTAGGCAAAATACTTCTTTAGATAGAGCCCGTTGCGGGGCTCCTCGAGTGGAATTCCATTACAGTCCTGTAGTTCGTAAGCTCCTTTTGAGAGGGCTTTAGTAATGATGTAAGGACCGAGCCACAATGGTTGGAGTGTTCCTGCCCCCAAGAGGTCGTGTTTTTGATCATAAAGTAGAACAAGATCGCCCTCTTGGAAAGAACGAGGCTTGACAGATTTGTCGTATTGAGCTTTAACTCGGTGCTGGTGAGCTTCGAGTGCTAGTGTAGCATCTTGACGAGTTTTTTCCAAATGATTGAGTGAGAGCAAGCGCTCTTATGTGGCGGTGGTGCCAGGCAGGAGTTCAACGGCAAGTTTGAGTGATGGAATTTCGCACTCGATTGGAAGTACTGCCTCCAGGCCGAACGCAAGTTGGAAAGGAGTGAAGCCTGTGGTAGTTTTGACTGACGTTCGGTATGCCCATAACGTAGAATACAACTTATGATGCCATATGGTCTGATGATTTCCGACCAATCGACAAATCATGGTTTTGAGGACGCCATTTACGGCTTCAACTTGGCCATTGGCTTGAGGATAATAAGACGAAGATTGATCCTGTCAGAAACCTAGCATGGATGTTAATTCGGTCATCATATGATTCTGAAAGTGAGATCCATGATCTGTGACAATCGATAGGGGTACGCTGAACCGACAGATTACCTGATTAAATAGGAAGAGAGCGGCAGTTTCGCCATCGGCCTTGAAAGTGGGAAGGGCTTTTGCCCATTTCGTAAAATAGTCTACCGCAACTATGATGTAGTTGTGTACATTTTCCAAAGCGGGATTGCAGTTGACGAAGTCAATTCCCCATTTAGCGAAAGGACCGACGAAGATAACCAGATGAAGGGGGGCAGGATGAGCGCACATTTTTTTTGTGAAAATTTGACAGGGATGGCATTTCTGGACCGCTGCAATACAGTCTTTAAACAAAGTGGTCCAATAGTAACCCGCGCGCAATATTTTTTGGGCAGTAGCTATGCCCGAAAGATGACCCCCGCATGCCCCTGCGTGGCAGTCATTCAAAACGCGTTCCACCTCATTGAAAGTGAGACAACGTCGGAGAATAGTATCAACACCACGACGATATAGTGTATCGTTTAGCACGAGGTAGTGTTTTGCTTGGTGTCGGATATGACGACGGTCGTCGGACGTGAGAGTCAGGTGAAAGCGTTGGGTTTGTAGGTAGACTAAAATGTCTCCATACCATGTGTCCGAAGAATCGACCAAGTACACAGATTCATCAGGAAATGGATCGTGAGGTACTTCTGCTGGGTCAATTTTGGGAAGATCCGATAATAATTCAGCGAAGACGAGGGATTTCTTTGCTTTGGCAGCTGTGAAGACCAAATCAAATTTCTAGAGGATTACGATCCATTTGGAATATTTTCCTCCAATAATTTTTCTAGACAAGATATGGTGCATGGGGTTCTCCAAAGCAATGACAGTAGTCTGTCGCAGCAATATATAGTGTCGGAGTCGGGTGATGGCAAAAACTACCGATAGAGAAAGTTTCTCCACATGTGAATAACGTAATTAAGGTCTGATTAGACCTTTGGATAAATATTAAATCACATGTTCTCTGTCGTCATCATGTACTTGAACCAAAACCATTCCAAGTGAGGATGGTGAGGCTGTCAGGTAGAGGAGAAAGTCGCGTGAGTAATCGGGGGCACTAAGGAGTGGGGCTGAAACAAGTGCATGTTTTAAAGCATCAAATGACCGTTGAGCTTGGTCATCCCACAAGTATAGTGTTCCTTTCTTCAATAATCGCATGAATCCTTTCGTCATCTCGGCATAGTTAACAATGAAACGACGCAAAAAATTTTCCTTCCCCTGCAAACTTTGGAGTTGAAGGATGGATTGTGGTGCCGGCAATTCAACAATTGCCTTAACCTTATCGGGATCAACCCTAATCTCATGCTTGGAGACAATAAAACCTAACAAATGTCCAGACTCGACCATAAATACGCATTTATGAGGATTCAAGCGTATATTGTAGAATCTGCACCTAGCAAAAATTTCTCTTAAATGAGCAAGGTGATCCTGTCGCTTCTTGGAATGGGCCAAAAGGTCATCCAAGTAAGCTTGTACAATATGTCTAATGTCATGAAAATCGTAGTCCATAGCCCGCTGAAAAGTTTCTCCAGCATTCGTCAGACCAAATGGGAGTTTTCGATATGCAAAAATGCCCCAGGGACAGATGAAGGCAGTTTTATGCTAGTCTTCTTTTTTTATTGCAATCTGGTTATAGCCCGAGAATCCATCCATGAATGAGAAAGATTCGCATCCAGCATAATCGTCGAGAATCTGGTCAATGAATAGTGTAGGATAATTTTCTTTGGGACAAGCAGCATTCAGATTGCGATAGTCGACGCAAACTCTAATAGTGCTTCTTTTTTTTATCAACGGGAACTGAATTGGAAACCCATTCCGTTAAAGGAACGGGATAGATGAAACCAGCGTTCAAAAGTTTTTCTACTTCAATCTTGATGGTGGCTACTTTGCGCAGGTGGACAGGTCTGAGACGTTGCCGAATAGGTTTGGCATTATCATAAATCTTGATTTCATGCTCGAAAATAGAAGGTTCTATGCCGGGCATTTCGTCATAAGACCAAGCAAACACATCGCGGAATTCCTTAAAAAGGGATGTGAAGCATGCAATTTCCTCTGGATTGCAATCAGCTGCAATCTGAATATTTTCCACGATACCCATTTTGACCGAGATATCAATGAGCATTGTCTTAGAAATATTACCCATGTTCCCTTATGACTCGATAGTTTGGACAGTCGTGTAAGCGGAGGGAACCGTCTCAGGTGGGTCAAAAGATGGGATTTCAGTTTTTATCGCCTCCGAGTCAATCATCAAAGCACGATGGTGAAACTCTCCCCAAGGTCGTTCTTCTAGAGACATGATCTCTCGAATAGCTTCATCTGTAGGCAAGACTTCGTTGAGGAGATCCTTAGAGAGAATAGTGATGGGAGGGAGTTTTGTACCTTTGGTCGAAACCATAGCAGTGGAGGGTTCAAATGCAGTTTGGATGGCTTGGTAAGCCAACTCGGCTGGTGAGAGCGGCATCTGATCTCCGTAGGCATCAATGTCTGAAGGTGCCGGAATGATCCATGGGTCGATAGAGCCACCCAAAGTGGTGGATATCATTGCAACCGTGTTTGGGATCGATGGCGGTGGGAGAGGAAAACAACACAGTAGGGAAGATGCCTTCAGAAGACCGGTACCGATACTGACGTAAGAGTCAGGAAAGCTTCCTATCAGGGGTATAGTGCTACTTGGCAACGTGGCATAATCAGGGGTGCAGAAGGATAACTGATCCACTGTGACTATTTTCCCATCTAATGGAAATAGGATGAGTCGGAAGACCGAAGACACAATGGCAGTCATGGCATAAGAGCAACTGCGACCAAGAAATATATTATAGTCTAGATGGCGCTCTACGACTTCAACATCCACGTTTACCATTTTCCCACTCAAAGTGATGGGAAAGCTAGCAAGGTATCCTTTTGGGAGGAAAGTGTGGCCATCGAAAGATTTGAGGGAATTCGATGGCGGGTTGAGGGTAGGAGAACCTAAATTGAGCCAGCAAGCTTGTGACATAACGCAGGTCGAAGCACCTTCATCTATGACAGTGAAATGGATTGGTCTCCCTTTCGACACAACCTGCACCTGGAATGTGAGTTGGTGTGAGAGGCGAGGTTTAGCCTTTTCCATATCAAAGATAGCTACCATGGAATCCTGGGGGTCTATTCCACCAATGGCCGAAAGCAAGGCTTTCCTTTGTGCTGGACAGGTTTGTAATACTTTGAGAGCAGACATAGCTGACGGTGCATGCGCCAAATCTTCTACAATGTTGTACTTTTGGTCTGCACATGCAGAGGTGTTATGAGTCGTGCGTCGAAGTGTCCCTTTGGGGGGACGAATCACGAGGTCAGCAGTAGGCCGTTCAATATGCAAATCGTTTGGCAGCGGTGGATTTGAACTAGTACCAAGTTCTTGAGCATCTAAGGTAGGGTTTCCATAAAGCTTAGCTCGAGTTTGAAGGTCAACACTCTCAATGCCATAAATGGCAGATGGTACTTCGCCGGAAGGATATGAACCACCATTGCCCCGTTGATGGGGTTGTGGCGAATTGTCAACCATGTGTTGATGTTGCTGTTGTTGATTAGGGAAAGGATTATGAAGAACGACAGGTGTTCACCTAGAATCCTTGTTGGCAATAAAATCAGTGCATTCCTGCAGCCAAGGACATTGGTATGTCAAGTGGTCCTCCGCACAGATTTTGCAAGGAAATTTCATGGGTTTATCCTTCCCTTTGTCATTTTCGGCAACATTTTTCTGATTAGTGTTATTCTGATTATCCGACTGCTCTTCCAAAGAAAATGACTTTTTCTTGTTCTTCTTATTTTTCCCGCTAGGTTTTTGTGAGGTGTGCACCGAATTTACCTCAGCGGTGGGAAGAGTAGTCATTTGGTGAGGGGCGGTGGCAGCCGAAGATGGCTGGGAGGTTTGCCCCCGAGACTTCTTTGTGGCTATGCCAGAGATCGTGCCAATGAGACCATCGGCATGAGCCCCGGTTTTGTGAGTAGCCGGAGGATTTGGGTTGCCAGGGGCATGGGGGAGCAAATCATACAGCGTGCCGGATTGTAAATAGATTAAATCTAAATGCTGGGCACGGCGGATGCATTGATCTTCTGTAACCGCACCAGAAAGGCCAATGTCTTTAGCTATGTGGGGTAAGAGAGACTTGCAAAACCAATTGGCTAAGAGATGATCCGAAATTGGCACTTTAACTAGCCTCCTCCTACGTCTCCATTCATGAATATGATCGAAGATGTGGGTGGTGGTGTCTTGGCAGAGCGAGGTTAATAGTTTCGTTCCGGTTTCAAATCTAATTGGTAGTTGGAAGTTCCTTAGAAACTCCGTTGCTAAAGCACAAAACGTATTGATGGTGGCACGTGGTAATTCAATGTACCACTTGGTAGCATTGCCTGTAAGTGTGCGGGGAAACAGTCGAAGTCGGACACTATCATCTACCATGGAATTGGATATAGACCATAGGTGAAAGATAGTGATGTGTGTGGCTAGGTCATCCCCTTGTTTCCTGTCAAACTTCGGGATGTCGGAAGGAATCTTATGCGGTACTGGAGGCCAAAGCGGGTTGTGATTGATGGGATCGTTAGTCAGTTTATGGATATCGGGGATGTCCAAAGCTGCCAAGAATGGAAATGGTGGATTTTCCCCCGAATCTAACCAAGGAAGTATGGGCTGACTTTTTAGACCATAGGATCCACCCGTCAATGTGTTACCAGGAGGATAAGTAGGACTTTGGTAAAAACTTCCTATAGGCGGAGGAGTAGGGACATACTGTTGCTATCCATAGGGCATGTTGTATTGCGGGGTGAACTGTTGGTTTCCCCCAGTATAAAAGTGCCCTCCCATTCCAGATGGAGGTTGGGGTTGGTTAGTCCAAATGGATCGATAAAGAGTTTAGGAAACATGCTATACTTATGAATTGTGTGACATGAACCTATTTCTCTTTAGACACTTAAGAAGTATTATGATAGGTTGTCTCCATTTTGTCTGAGATTGGAAGAAGTGAAATGCTTCCTATTACTTGCATATTAGTGTCATTTTTATGGCACAGAGGTAAGTTTGGGCATGGAGGTTCAGCAGAAGGTTGCTAAAGTCACAGAAGTAGTCTTACTAAATGGAGGGAATAAAGTGGGTCTAACGTGGTCAACTGTAAGTAGATCACAAGAGAACCAGGTATCCTATTATGGTAATACAAAGTTGGAAATAGGTATATGTTGATATTTTGGGTTACCCAATGATGGCATAGAACTGACCACCAGCGGGGAGGATGGTGGTGAACCTAGGATGGTTGCGATTGGCATCGACCCTGTGGATGCCGGTGGTGAAATGGATGTTGGTGCAGCCAAAGACATATCTTGGCATGGTGGAATCTAAATTATCACAGGCCCCAACAGATCAGTGAGCGGAGGATTATAATGAGGTACAACCTCTTCAATGAAAGGGTCCTCCAGAAATTCTAGATGATATGAGGCTATGTGATAATCAAGATTAGTCAGTGGAGACTGCTCTTCCGTAGAAGGCATAGGGTCACCAAGGTTCAGTTCTTCCTCAATAGTTAGAGGAGGTAGACCTTGCTGTCGTCTAGACATACGGCGTGGGTCGGGGGACGCCATGGTGACCTGTTTAATTTTAACAAATTTGAATAAATTTTAATGTATTATAAAGTCTCAGTGACAGTAACCACACACCTAAAAAAGAAAAAAGGCCTCTCTAAAATCAATCAACAAGTAGCCAGAATAGGGTGCCCTGTCTGAGTACTACCGTTCGCTGGTGATGAAATCCAGTATCAAAATAGTATATAGAGAGGGTTGGTTAAGAAAATCAATTCTGGTCCTCACAAACAGCGTTTCAAATGATGATTATAGCCTCCTCGTGAAGACGAGTACCCTCCTAAAGACCGAAGACAGAGTGGGTCCGTCTGTTTCAGGTACCAGGACATCCTGTCCCAGTCACCTTGTGTAAGTCCATAAAAAGTATGGCCACTAAAGATACCTCAAATCACAGACATCATTAGGGGGGTCCACGGTCAAGGACAGTATGCTATATGGGCAGAATACCTAGATCCCCGATCTAGTTTCGACATCCCCGGAGGGAACCCCAATATATAGCACACCCATCGGATGTAGTCGAAGGCAGGCTACCTTCTTGTGCACCCAAGTGTTGTCTCGCGCTGAGCTCCGGTAAAGGAACAGTCCCGATAATATGAGTGTAGTAGGATTTCACTCGTTAATGACTCTAGTTTCAAGTTTTGAGATCTTGGGTATTTTTCTCACTATTCCTAACCCAAGATCCTAGCATGAACTATTGTTTGTGTGAGCTCAAAAAAGAGTAACGTGATTGATTTTATTATCGCTTTATTCTTAGTGTACTTGATTATTAGTCTTGCGGAGGGGGAGTGGACGTATCAAATGTGATGAGACTCTGACTCAAGAAACCATGCAAAACATGCTCTAGATATTAAATTCGATGAAGAGTGTTTCTACAGGGAGAGGTTTTTTTTCAACATCCATGCACTAACATTCAAGTAGCACAGTTCAAATTTTAAAGATTCAGACTTCTATCTACCTCTTTTGAACATTTTATGAACTGAAAATTTCAGAATAAACTCAACTAGATGCCGAAAAATAATTTAAAAAAAAAAAAATTCTCTTAAAAAGTAAATGCTTTGGACACTAAATTTTCAAACAAGAGAAACAAATAGAAATTCCAGCTTAGCAGACAAGCACAGGGATTCAGTCAGCGAAAGATACTGATGGCCAAAAAACTCTGCAACTAAAACACCATCATAGCAGTGAAAAACAAGGTTTTGGTTGAGTAACGCTCTGTCTATGAGTAAAGATAGCGGCTAACGCACTGTATTTAATCATATACAACATTATAACGCACTGGAAAACCTACAGAGGTAGCGTTAGCCAGGGAAAAGTTCTTCAGTTGGTCAAACAGAAACAGGATTGAACTCTGCGAGCATTTGATATGTCTACTGGGCATCAAAAATGGTCGAAAGGGTCTGTGAACAAAGGAAAGAAGAGAGGAGGGAAGAAATAGTCCGGAAACTATGGGGAAAATCCCGAGCGGAGTCGCCAATTCTGCTATAGGGTAAACTCCTTGGGTTGTTGGTTTTCGAATATCTCTCTCAGGGCTTTCTGGTGCCCGAGGCAGATAGTAAGATTAGCTGTGTTGTTCACAAAGATGGCATGAGCATGTTCATATTAACTTAAAATAACTTGATGGAATGCGATAGAGAATTACCTCTTTGACAATCTTGGAGTCCCTTGGAGAGCGCTAAGCAGCGAAACAAGAGTCCTTCTTCACCGGCTCCAAATCTTAGTCCTGCAATCAGTCAAAGCACCCGTGTAATTTCTAACATAACATATATCCTATCAATCAAGTCAATATATAATGAACTACTAAATTCTACACATCTGAGCCATTCATATCATGCAATGTAAACGTTCCAACAA
Organism: Pinus albicaulis; assembly: GCA_034641835.2. Classification (NCBI taxonomy): domain Eukaryota; kingdom Viridiplantae; phylum Streptophyta; class Pinopsida; order Pinales; family Pinaceae; genus Pinus; species Pinus albicaulis. The sequence continues at coordinate 20,886 of JAXQQM020062917.1, forward strand.
TAATGACAATATTAATCATTGAATGGACAAAACGAACATAGTTCTATTGATTCTAAAAGGAGGAGGATTACAACCATCGGTTGTACCAAGATCTCCTCAGTCTCCCAATATCTTTTATCTCTCAAGTGAATAAGTCCAAGTCAACAAGCTCTCTAGGAACCTCTTTGACTCTTGGCCTTCACAATATAACACTATTCTCTATTCCACAAGTATGCCAAAACCTTTAGCAATCCTTCGACCTTCAATTAAGAGCCTTCAACTCCTTCTTATAGGAGAGGGAGAAAGCCATTGTTGCCCTTCTCTTTCCACTAGTTTGGAATGGAAAAAACTTAGATGTTTCTTTAATCTCTATGCTTTTGCCTCCTTTGGAGTTCAGTCTTGTTATAGCAATGACCAATAATGAACTGGTGCTCTGTATTTTCTTTGTGAACTGACTCTCTTGGGAGGGAAAGCCGGAGATTCAAATCATTCTCTGCGGGCTTTTCCCGATTCAAACTTAAAACACGGGTAACGCTTTCCTCCAGTGTGAACAGAGCGTTTCCATAGCCACTAACGCGGCCCATTCACTGATTAACAGCGTTATAATGCTCTTGTGTTGTTATAGATAGGCGTTACCCTGGCAGAAATAGGTTTAATTTAGGTCTTTGTACTCCTTCCATATTTGTCTTCCCCTCTGAGCTGATGAGGAGGTATTTTTACCTGTAACAGTTTGATCATCCCAAATTAAATATTATACAATCTACATGGTTGGATTTAATTAGAAAATATCATTTTGCGATTAAGCATATTAAGGGTCGGGAAAATAGGGTAGCGGATGCACTTAGTATAATTCTACATGTAGCTCACTTGTCATCCATGAGAACTTGCGAAACTGACACCAAAGAAAGTATCAATCAGGAATTAAAAAAATATGATCATTTCCAAATCGTTAAGGAATCCTTATAGTAGGAATTAGAGGAAACAAGGAGAAAGAATTACAAGCTCACAAATGATGGTATTTTGTTGTTCAAAAACAGATGGTATGTGACTTGTGTGATCGAATTGAAGAATACCATAATAGAAAAGTTTAATAAAATACCTTATTCATGTCATCAAGGTTATTAAAAAAAATAACAACAATGAATAAATCATACTATTCACCAAGAATGAACAAGGAAAATGCTAAATATATTGTGAGGTTCTTGGAATGCCAACAAGTCAAAATAGAATGCAAGCACCCAATGATATTTTTACATCCAATCTCAATCTACGAGTGGAAATGGGAATTTATATCCATGGAATTCATCACAAGATGTCAAAATCCACGTAAATATGATGATGCCATTATGGTGGTAGTGAAAAATTTAAGCAAAGAAGCTCACTTTATAGTTGTCAAGTCCACCCACAGAGCTACTGATATAGCTCATATTTTCATGAAATAAATATTGATATTACATGGCATGCCTAGTAATATCACTTCATATTTGGATGCCAAGTTCATATCCAATTTGTGGAAGGCATTGTTTGTTGGCTTTGGGACTCAATTAGGTTAGTACAATGTATCATCCTTAGATAGATTGTCAAACAAAAAGGGTGAAAAAACATTTAGAAGACATGTTGAGGATGTATTTCATACATGAATTAAAGAGGTGTGAAGATTTCCTACCATTAGTGATTTTTTCATACAACAATGGGTATTAAGAGTCATTTAAGATGAGACATTTTAAGGCATTATATGGAAAGAAATGTAACACTCCCGTTAGTTGGGATGACCTAGTGAACATGGTGGTTCTTGCACCTGACATGCTAAGAGAAATGGAGTAAGAAGTGTTCAATATCAAGTAGAAATTGAAGGTTTCCCAGGTTGGAGATTTTTTTGTATAAAATAGAAAAGAATTCACAAAGAATTCCAAGTGGAACACATATTTCATTAAGTTTGGAAGTATTCTGTTGATCTAGAATTTATAATTTTAACTACATTAAGTTTTTTCAAAATGTGGAACTATAAAATCACTTAGTTTACTAATTTTAATGTAGATATTCACCATTTTTGGTGAAAAAAATTATCATGGTAAACTATATAAAACAAATTTATATAAACTTACAAAAGAAAAACTTTCACATCTTAATCTTGGATTCCTTACATTATCTCTTTTGATATTTTTTATGGTTTGTACTAAAAGCTAAGTTTGTTAAGGTTATCTTATGAAAATAATGTTGTGTGTGTTACTATTATTAACTTTATGAAAATAATATTGTGTATGTTACTATTATTAACCCATTTAATTATAACTTGATATAGTAAATGTCATGTATGTGTTAAGCTACGATTATTACTAAGACAAGGTTGGCACAATTTAAAAGTCTATCACCTTTGCAACACTAGTAATATGGTTGAATATGAAAAACCCTCTTAGATCATCCAATTTATACTCATATTGTATTTAAATTTCAAAATATGTGTGGCGCTACCAACCTTCTTGATCTTTTAACTAAACAAAATTATGATGATCTTGAAACACTTCTTTTAATACTTTTTGAGCATAACAATAAAATTCTAAAGAATTTTGAGTAATATCTTTATGGATTCTTATATACCATATTTGGTCTTAGTGGATGATAATCATCATTATCACCATCATAATTACACACATTTTTTTTACTTCTAATTACTTTACAACATATTCATTTTTTCTTTAATTATAGCCTATATTATTTTTCTATTTAAAACATATTTTTTATTTTTTATTTTTAATTTAAAAGGGCATGGAACAGCCAAACTTACATATCCCCTCATACTAGGTTGTAGAATGAGTCTGACCTCTCAGCTCAATTACTTATCATTTTAACTATCAAAATCAATCATGAATTAGAATAGTAACAAAGTAATACAATTTGATTATTTTCAAGTACAAGAGGAAAGAGAGAAAATTGAATAAACTATTTATTACAAATGTTTAGTTTTTATTCTTGGAGTGTTTAAGGATATTATATTGAAAAGAACATATTGACATTCATCTAAAACTTATATTCCTTACATAATTTCTATTATCATGAATATTTATATTTATGTATTAAATTTGACTTGAGAATAATAGATTTTGGAAAAAAAAACCTTACCTAGTATAAAGTTATTTAACAATATATTAATATTGTGTTTGTTACTATAATTGACCATTTTAAATTGACACTAACTACTTTTCCTATGTTGAGTACAAATTTATTATACTAGTACAATGTTGGCACCACTTCAAAATCTATAAGAGGAAATATTTTATAAGTCTAGTTGTGTTGTTCAATGATCAAAATCATTTTTTTACAAATTAGAGTGCAACAAAACAACAAATTTGATTTATATCAATTATAATAAGGAATATTAAGGAAAACTCACTTCAAATATTTTTACAAGTGTCTAAATTTTTTTCATTAAGTGTTTAAATGGTTTATATTAAATAGAATACTAATTAGCTACTCTAGTATTGTTTTAATAGACCAAGTTTAGAATATGTTATTTTTAAGTGCATTACTGAATTTGATTATGAATATTTGATATGGTGAGAAGTCATGTTGGTAAAACAAAGCTTTCAAAACTTAAATATTTTATGGCACTTTCATGTCATTTGTATCACCACGTGATTACATTGAAATACTAAATAATATAAAACTTCTCCAAAAATAATATGAAGAGAATATTTGATATACAACAAATATTGAAAAGTGTGTCAAAATGTATATTAATAGATCCTTCCAAAAAAAATTACATTCATGAATTATATAAACCTAATCTTAAGATATTCGCTCAAGTAGGTCAAGAACAACTTCTACACCATATTTATTTATCTTGATCTTCTTGCAATGTTATTTATTTGGCAACCATGCCCACACTATGGTATTAATTAGAATAGAGCCAAGTTCTGTGTCATCAAGATTTGGTATCCAATATTTCTCTAAAAAATTTCCATTGTATTTCCCTGAAATAGGCTTCCACCAATCAACCTTTACATGAAGATTCTCACTTTCATTGTCACTAAAGATATCTCAGATGGATTTTTCCATCCAAATCATCTCTCATGCATCCTTATTTCCTGATCTAACTAGCAACATATTTCCTTTCTCAACATCAACCATTGGATTGAATGTTGGCTTTGGCTTGTTTCATTTAGGTCCAGCATATATTGGTTCATCTATTGCATTACTAAAATCTCCATCCATAATACTTGAGATTACATGGAGTGCATTATGATCAACATCAACAATGTGCCTTGTCTTAGGCCAGAAATCCTCAGAAGATGAATCATTTCCATCTATTATTCTATGGTCTTTATAGATTCCATCTAATGTATCAAGAACTCTTTCCCAGTACACTAATTTATTTTCCATTCCTTTGTAACAATTGGTGAATCCTCATTCCGGATAGTGTCTTTCCACATTTTTATGTATGATGCTATCTCTTCCTTTAGTTCTTTTAAATAGGGATCATTCTTTTTGGAAGCTAAGAAATATGGGTTCTCTATGGAAATTATAGGTCGATCTTCATCATCTATATTCCATAACTCAACTGATTCTGACCACTCAATATCTCTAATGGATTTTTTGTACCTAGTACTGGAATATCATTGAGTACAAGAAATTGGAAGTATTGAACATTAAGATGTCCAACTAGCGCATTTTTCCCTCCTTGATGTATCCATTAAGGAAACGTTTGAATTCATAGACCTTGTCAATAAGTGTTGGTGGAAACACTCAATTTTCTTCAATTATGCAATGTGTATCCATCATTTTAGGTAAATAATATATATCTTTACTTTTGGGTTGGAAGACATTCTTCTGTGGGTTCCATCTATGTCTTCATGGGTGTGCCCCACAGGCGAGAATCCAACCTCAATAGTGATTAAGACACTAAGTGTAGTTAAAAGTGATAAAAGCATGAAAAGATATGATTCTTGTTATCACTTGCTGCATTGTCCAACTATAACAACAAATGTGGAGGAAGAGGTTTAAAATCAACATTTTTACTCTTTGATCTTCCATGAGATATAAAATTATCCTTGTACACTTGAAATTTTGAGTAAATAGAGGTGTCAAGTAATGAATTTGCGAGTGGCTTTCTTGAACTTCCACTCTCATAAAATAGATCACCATACAAATCAATTTGTGGGTCTTCAAGGTCCCTTAAGCACTTTTCAAGGGATGTAATAGTAAATTGTGATCCCATATGTACAAATGGTAGGGAAAAATGACCAAAACCTCTTGTCTTATGCCCATGTGTTAGCTTACCTATCAATGACAAACCTAAATTTGTTCCTACGATAGATTTTGATTTGACACGTAGCCTTGGGATCGAAGTCTTTTTTTGATCCATTTTATCATGGATAATGCTCAAATACTCCTTTGGAAACCACTCTGACATAATTCTATGGGCATAGTAGCAATATCTATCACACATAACAATCTTGTTATGTTTTTTCAACCTACCTTGTGCATTTTCTTCCAACTCTTTTGTAGTCGTTGACTTCATCTATGCTTTCAACGCAATACATTCACTACATTTACTGAAGTTGGTGTTCTTTTAAAATGCCACATCTTGATACTTAGTATTCCAGATCTTGCTCATTGTTTACTGTTATATTGATGGGTAATTGATCTTTTGAAGAGCCTCATTGATCTATTTTAACAAATAATTTTGTGTGTAAGTCGATGTGTTCGTTTTGGTGAAAAATATGAATTATCCATTACAATTTTGTTCAATATTTCTATGGTTTTCACAGTGTGTGCTCGTGCTTTGCATGTGTTGGTGTTACCATGAATAGCTTTGATTTTTCCATGTTGGGAATAATGTTGGTAGTTATAGAATGTGCTTTGAGGAATATTATGTTTCTTATACCATGCTTTATTACAAATAATATTCCAATTAAATCTCATGTCCTTTACATTTCTAGCAATAGGTGGTAGGCCATGGCCATGGCTAATTGACATGACTGTGTTTGACATGAGTGAATTCAAGACAATTCCCTAATACCATTTTTATTTATTTGTCTCATACCCCTTCTAGCACCTGCAATGGCCTTCCTATCCACATGTTGAAGATAATATTTTCTACAACATACATCTGCTGCCAAAAGTCGAATTTCTTTCTTTTCATCTATTTTTGTTTGAAATTTTACAATTTTTGTTGTATTCATAACTCATTTAATCCTTTTATATGGCCTTGTTACATGCATATCAATTGACTTTCTATATTTTTCACTACAAAGAGACCCATCCCATTTGTTTGAGAGATTTTTTTCCTCTATAACATCCCATATCACCATTTCCTTGGGTGGCTCCTTGAACTTTTCCTTAACCCTTAATATCACACCTTTGTTGTCCACTAGCTTATTTATTGGCCATCTAACCAAACAATGTATAGATTTATCCCCAATTCTGCATATTTCACAATTTCCATCTATCTCTTCCAAAAAAACACCAAATTCCATTTCACCTAGTGTTTAACCTTCAACAATGTCATCCTCGTGGATATTAACTAGAATTTGGAAATGCACATGCTTGTTCCCATGCATTCATGTGTAAGAGAAACCTTTGTACATATGAATATAACCATATATTGGGAATATTTATGGAATTATCATGACAATGAGGTTGCAATTATGATTCTAGCCAAATCTCATAAGATTCCAGTGCACCCCCTAGTGGATGCTCAAATCATGTTGGATGTGGTAGAGAAGCATCATGTTTTAAGACCTTCTCAATTTTAACCACTATGCATCCTTTCTTTACCATATTTCCATGCACTTTATGCCCAAGCTCTATATTGAATATGGATCCCTCGCCCACCTTCACTCCATGTTGTAGAAGATCTACCTTGTCTCCAATAGAAAATGTAGAAGAAACATTTTCACCTATAAACGAATGTAAATAAGATTAGCATTTACTCAAAAAATGAGCATTATACTATCAATAATATTTTAACACATGCTTAAATATTTTTATTTACCTATGTTGTGCCTCAAATCCATGATCTTCCATGGATGTATGTCCCCTCCATCAACATCCTCAATCAAATGTGGTTGAGTGACATCAATTATCAAAATTGCAGCATAACATGCATTAACACTTTCTCCAGCATAATAAGTTCTAGACTCTGTAGATTTGACCCTTCCTATCCCAACAAATTGATCATTAATAAGGAGATCAAAAAATTCCCTTTTTGGAAAAATTATATTTTCCATTCTAGCTTCTAGCAATTCTGTAACAAAAATTAAATCATAAATTGTAATTAAAAGGTTGAACCATGTAAAGTGTGATTTTATATTTTCTCAAAAACACACAACTTTCAAAAAAGTAATATAGATGCAATAATCTAAATAGTATGGTAGTAATTGTTCCCCACCCTCTAGTGCCTACTACCAAAAAGTACTTTACATGAAAATTACACAAAAAAACATATATGAAGACCATGCAATTAGAGTTGTAGATAGTATCATAGAAGGACAAATATCAACTCATATCAAACCACCAAGTTCCTATTTAACTTCAGAAATGACACTTGTAGTCTTAATGCATGTGTATGAATAATGATCATAAGAAATTTGTAGAAGTTGAAGAACCAAAACATGGTCCATTGGAAAATCTAAGAAATTCCAAGATTGATGCTACATAAGATGTCTAAAAGCCTGCATGAAAAGGAGAAATTATATTTTTACTTAGTGAGGATGTTTGATGTACATATGAATCTAACTCCTCACTGGGAATATTTATGCTATTTGACTAAGGATAGCAGGTTGTCAAAATCTGATTCTAGCCAAATCTCATAAAATCTCAATGCACCCTCTAGGTTATGCCAAATCTTCAGCGATGTGTATTACCAAGGGACCATAAACCACATGTAGAACTCTTTTTACCCATCTTTCCATGCACTTTATGTCCAAGACTCAGATTGCATATGGAGCCTCACCCATCTTCACCCATGTTGTAGAAGATACAATTCTGTCTCCAATAGAAAAAGTAAAAGAAACATTTGCACCTATAACTAATATAAATAAGGTTAGTATTTACTTCATATTATACTATCTAATAATTATTTTAATATAGCCCAATATTTTTATTTACCTATGTTGTGCCTCGAATCCATGATCTTCCATGGATGTATGTCCCCTTCATCAACATCCTCAATCAAATGTGGTTGAGTGACATCAATTATCAAAATTTCAACATAACATGCATTAACCATTTCTCCGGCATAATAAGTTTCAGACTCTATAGATTCGACCCTTCCTAGCCCAACAACTCGATCATTAATAAGGAGATCAACATAGTCCCCTTTTGCCAAAATTATATTTTCCACTTTAGGCTTGTACCAATTCCGCAACAACAACAACTACATTGTAATTAAAGGTTGGAACCATGTAAAGTGTGATTTATATTTTCACAAAAACACACAAATTTCAAAAAATTAATATAGATGCAAGAATTAATTATCATATAAATTATGACAGTATGGTAATGAACATTGCCCTCACCATCTAGAGTTTAACTATTAGCCAATTGTGAAATTTGGTTATACCAAAAGAAGTTATCATTTTTGGAGCCAAGAACAAATTTTATTGCAAAAGTGTTGGCTCTAGCTCTTTGAATTTTTGCGTTTCCGTCCAAAATCTTCCCTACTGTGCCCATTTTACACCCTGGAATTCTACTGATTTCGTGAGAGACTGCTGCAAAATCATCATTTTCCCCCTCCTTCCACTTCCAAAACTAACCTCATTTTTACCCCTTTATTCTCCATAAAAAATCCTTCATTTTCATATTTTTCCCCTTTCCCCTCCCTCAAAACCCCTTTTATAATGTTTTAGACTTTTTCTTTGCCTTATCGAAACCCTCACAACCATTGAAAAACTTGAAAAAATTCATAAAAAACACATTTTTTTTATTACAGACTTAAGCCCCCATGGGCTAAGTCTTAAGCCATTTCCACTACATACACCTTGGTGCTGGAACCAAGTGCTAGCCATCCAAGCACTTATCGCATCGTAAAAAGCCGAGCGCACAAGTCTTTTCCCTTTATTGAAATCTCCGATGCCGATTAGCCCTGTGTATTAGACTCCCTGGTCATATGGCTTTCCATATAGACCACGGCCCCGCAGGTGGGCACCAAGCCAAATCGCAAATATAAAACCCTCCCGACACACAAAACCTTTGTTCGTATTAAATTTTTGGGTTTTAAATGTTTTTTGTCATATATTACTGTGTAACCAGTAAATAATCGACCACTTTAAAGAGGAAAGTGGTTTTCTCTCCATTCCCAGCGTTGATCGCACTCACCGCCGACACGTGGCCTTGAGCGGTTTGGAGATACCGCCCTCATCGTGGATTAAAAATGGACTATGGGCCCAGGGCGATGTTGACGTGCGCCGTCTGATCTGAGGCTGGCTCATCAGATGGTGATCGCGCCCAAAATATGCTCGAGGGATAAACTCCCCCTCCCTTTGCTTCCACCCACGCGTCTTTCCAGAATTGCGCTCGTTCTCCACCATCAGATCTGAGGCCCCAGATCTGATGGCCCTCGTTCCAAGTTTCGTGACTTTTAGTGCAAAGTTTATTTCTCCCAAGGCCACGTGAAATGGGTGGTTTTCTAATGACATGTGTCGGGCGAGGACGTGTATCGCGTTCCAAAAGGAAATACCGCCTACCCGCCTTTTCCTCACGCAAAAACAATGATTTTCATCCCCGAAACCACTTTCCCTCTTTCCATGTGCGTTTTTCGCGCGCCTCCTCAGCTGTTGATCTTGTGGGCCGATCTCATCTGACTGCCCACGATCATCTCGAACCCCAAACACCATTTTTAACCATTTTGTCTCATAAAAAAGGTTTTTAACCTTATTCCATCAAATTTTCGCCATTTCTTCGTAAAGTGACTCCTTCGCTTTACTTCCTCCTGATCAATCCGGATCGTTGATCATTCCGCGATCGACGGTTATGAATTATTTTTCACCCGCTTTCTTTTTTTTAACCTCCCAAAACAGATCTCGACCTTTGGATGATGCCATCCAATGGCCATGCTCTCTCCCTACGCCCTCTGAAGTAGTAAAACCTATATAACGCAGGATTTTATAATATTTTTTGTATTGTGCAGGGTTTTCAATGGTTTTCCATTATATCAAAAGAGAAGTCGAAGGCTGAGAATGACGATTCTCCCGCCTTCGATTCATCAAAAGGAATCATTCACAGGGTTCGAACTCCACGTTTCGTGAGTGTTTCATGAGGCATTGATGCCATACGAGCCCTGCGCAGCCTGCACATGAACAAGACACATTTAAATGAATTGAAAGAGTATCAGTGTCGAAGACAGAACACAGCAGAACAGAAGATTGAAAAAAATTTGGGGATTACGGCTAAGATTGATTATCAAAAGCCTAATCCTCCAAATTAAAACAAAATTAAAAGAAAATCATAAGTGTTTATCGGACAGCAAGCCCCCACCGCCACATCTGAGGAAAATTGATTCCTCCCAGCTACCACAGTGCCACCTGTGCCTCAAAGCATTCAAATAGAGGCCGAAGTTATTGATGAAGATCAGATATTTGCCTCAGCGCATCCAGAGAGTGAATTCTGCAAATAAACTTAATGACAGAATATCAGCAGAGTTACTTCAACATAACAGAGAGCCTCAAAAGTCAAAAAGAGCTCCCACCGAGCTTAAATCTTAATGTAAATTATTTAATACAGAGGACACCTATGTAAGCTTCTTCATCAAGCCCCCTAAAAGTCGAGAAGCCATTAAGTCTGTATTAATTATCTTTGGAGATCTTTTATCAGATCCCACCTCCTCGTTCTTCTATAAATACTACTGGAGAAGATGAGAGAGGGGTTGGTTGAGTTAGTTGCTGAACTTTGAAATGTAATTGAGCTGAAAACTTCTAATTGTAAATAGTGTTCACTAGCCCTTGCAGCTCTGCTTGTGATAGATAATTTAGGCTGAGATGTGTAGATTATTGCTAAACTAAAGCATTGGACTTGAAGTTGTAACTGGTTTGGAGCATCAATACAAGATGATTTATGGGATCCTGGTCTATGTTGACGGTGATGTTTTTATCATTGTAACTTGTTATTTTGTTTCTGTTTTCACTGTGTTCATCTTCTCTTATAAAGAATAGTATGCATAGAGTTAGGACCTACTGTATATCAGTACCCTTCTCTGACTGAAAATCTTTATCTACATGTTTTCTTCCAATTTGTGTTATTTAGGAATGATTTAATTTAGTTTAAGCATAGGAATGTTGGCGTTCCCTCGTCCTATTGCTTTAGCTAATTGTTATTTCTTAAATCTTATTTTCAGTATATGTTAAGTAGAGATGAACTAAGGAAGATATGGTGTGCCCTTGTCCTAGTTTTATCCCTAAATAATGTCTGAATGTCTCCCTTGGAATGTGTTGAAAGCTGGCTAGTTTGAAAGTACTTACCAGATCTTAGGCCATTCTTTGTTATCTTTGTGTTTGTCTTGAAAGTTACCAAGTAGAGCAGAGCTAGGAGAGGATTTGTGGTGAGCCCGGTCCGCTAGTTTCTACTCCAACAATTGCCTTCAAGTTTCCCTCTGTTTTTATATGTTTTTCTATTGAAAGTGCATAAAAAACAGGCTAGTTTAGAAGTACTTACCTGATTCAGTTTACTTCTCGTGTCTTTCTTAAGTGTATGTCAAAGTCAGCTAGTTTAAAAGTACTCACCAAATCTTAGGTCGCTTTTTGTTGTTCATCTATTTAATTTCTCTTATTGTTTCTTACTTCCTCATTCCATAAATCAAGCTTTAAGAGATCCTTAGACATATATGACTTGCCCCATGGACCACTCTTGCCTCTTGTTGTTTCAATTAAACCCTATTATGACTCCATAGCCCAATGGACTAAAACCTGCAATTATCTATCTTCCTGGCCAAAGCTTGTTCTATTTGCTTGCAACTTCTCACCTTTGAAACTCTTTGCATTTAGAACTTTCCACCTCAAACAGTAATCATGCTCAACCATCCAAAAAACAAAACAAACCCTCGGCCTTCATAACTAGCCTAATATCATTACCCAAGACTTCAAAGACAAATCCATCTTTGCACTCATTGGAGAGATCCCTCTCCGGATTCAGGAGGGCTAGATCCTAGAATCCCAAAGCGGTTGAAACGATGTTCTCCCTGCAGTTGGACGTTTTCCAATCTTGCTAATTACAGGGTGCTAACACCAACTACCAAAAAGTACTTTACATGCAAATTACACAAAACATATATGAACACCATGCAATTAGAGATGTAAATAGTATCATAGAATGACAATGTTGTACTTCATATCAAACCACCAAGTTCCTATTTAACTTCAGAAATGACACTTGTAGTCTTAATGCATGTGTATGAATAATGATCATAATAAATTTGTAGAAGTTGAAGAACCAAAACATGGTCCTTTGGAAAATCTAAAAAATTCGAAGATTGATGCTACATAAGATGTCTAAAAGCCCCATGAAAAGAAGAAATTATATTTTCACTTAGTGAGGATGTTTGATGTTTGAAATTGATAATCAAAATTAAAAATAGAGTTTTTCCTCCAAATAAAATTTTTGAATCACACATCAGCTCATCAAACCACCAAGTTCCTATTTATAACTTCAGAAATGACACTTGTAATCTTAATGCATGTGAATAATGATCATAATAAATTTGTAGAAGTTGAAGAACCAAAACATGGTCCTTTGGAAAACTCAAGAAATCTAACATACAGAAGGATGGTCTAAAAAGTCTCTATGAAAAGAAGAAATTATATTTTCACTTAGTGAGGATGTTTGATGTTTGAAATTGATAATCAAAATTAAAAATAGAGTTTTTCTTTAGTTCAAAAGAAAAGAAATTTCATTTTACAAATCTTTAGTTCCAATGTTAGCACTCCTTACCTATACACATCTAAAGACATACTATTTAGGATGGAGACAAAGGGATGTTAACTTTAGGTCCTCGAAAAGTGTAGATTTGAGTTTTCCTACATTCTTGTGTTGATGAGGAAGAGTCTTATCTTATGCATCCAAACATTACTGAAATTGTTTTTGGAAGTTCATAACTATACAACAAAATAGGGAGAAAAACAATACATGCTAAAAAAATGTGCTTGTTACTTTAAAGTTGCGTACATGTGCATTGGAAGAAAAATATAGTATACCTCAATAATACATTTATTCATAAACTTCAAAAGTATACAAAGATCACATTAATCTCTATGGATCAAATAATTATGATTGGATTATTGTGTTTGTGCCAAAATGAAAGCTATACCATTATCTTTCCTTCCAATTCAAGCACAAATGTAGTGCCAACAACAACATATACCTATATAAAATTCATTTGCACTATCATTGATCTCCATAAATTGTTCCAAATTCAATAAAAGGGCACATCAAAAGCTATAACTCTAACCATTGTGATTATTGAGACAATGTCACCCCTAGAGAATTGATTGCATAAGTGTAATGGTGTCTAGAAGAAAACTAGTAATCACTAGGTATCCTTCTTGCATAATCACAAATGCAATGCCAAGAACAATATCAGATCACTAACCTTGGTGAGGGTGAAATCTTGATAGTTTTCCTTTTGAAAAAGAACAAATAAATCTAGTGCATTCTATAATTCCTTCTAACACAAATACAAGCACATTTCCAACTAATGTTGCATTGCGAAAAAAAAAACTAACAGATGCAAGATTTACTTCTATTACAAATACAAACACATTTTCAACAATAACATTGCAAGATGAAGGAAATTTAACACATTATAACCTTCCTTCTAGCATAACAAAAAACATATTTCTAATAACGACATTACATTATGAAGGAAATATAATGTGTGCTAGCTTTCCTTCTATCACAAGTAGAAGCCCATTTCGAACAACAACAATGCACCTCAAATGAATGCTAACAATCAATATCATTCCTTCTACTACAAACATAAGCATATTGCTAGAAGCAAGAAGCAACGTTACATGGCTTCCAAAACAAACACAAGCACATTGCCAACAACAATAGTCTAAGGCGAACGAAATCCACCACATGCTAAATCTCCTTCTAGCGTAACTAGAAGCATGTTACTCACAAAAACATTTCAAAGTAAAAGAAATATTACACATTCTAGAGTTTCTTATAGCACAAACACAATCACATTTCCAAAAACAACATTGCAGGGTGGAAGATATCTACCCTATTCTTGATTTACTTCTAGCACATTGCCAACAATCATATTATCCAATGCAGGTTATATTTCATTCTAGCACAAATACAAGCACGTTGCCAACAAAAATATTGCATTATGAAACAAATATATTGCATACTAGATTTTATTCTAGTACAAACACAAGCATGTTGCTAACACCAATATTGCATTGCAAAATAAATTTAGTGCATGCTAGAATTCCTCCCACCATACACAAACATATTGGCAACATCAATAGTGTAGGGTAAAAGAAATCTATATCCTACTAGATTTTCTTCTATCACAAACATAAGCATATTTCCAATCAAAATATTGCAAGGTCAATTAAATCTAACATGCTATTTGTACTTATATCTCAAACACAAACATGTCACCAATAACAACATTGCAAGGTGAATGAAATCTAACACATGCTAGATTTCCTTCTCTCGCAAACACAAGCACATAACAATATTGTAGGGTGAAAGAAACATACCGCATATTAGATTTGCTTCTAGCACAAATAAGCATATTGTCAAAAACACCTTATGCAAGACAAACGAAATCTGGTGTGTGGTAGATTTCCTTCTAGCACAAACACAAACACACAACATTGTAGGGATTAAGAATCTAGCACATGCCAGATTTTGTTATAGCATGAACACAAACATATTACCAACAAAATTCTAGGGCAAAATAAATCTAGCACATGCTAGATTTCCTTTAAGCACATTGCCAATAATGTCATTGTGGTGAAGGAAATATGGCGCATACTAGATTTCCTTCTAGCACAAACAATTGAATTGCCAACAACATTGCAATGCAAAAGAAATCTAATGCACACTAGATTTACTTCTAACGCATATACAACCACATTGTCAATAAACTCATAGAAGGGTGAAAGAAATCTAATGTATGCTAGATTTCCTTCTAGCACAAACACAAACACATTACAAAATTTCTAGATAAAAGAAATCTAGCACATGGTATATTTACTTCTAGCACAAAAAAAATCATATTGTCAACAACCATATTGTAGTGAAAAAGAAATTTAGTGCATGCTAGATTTCTTTTGAAACAAAATTGAAGCATGTTGCCAACAACAACATTGCATGGAAAAAGATATCTAGACGGACTTCTATCGCAAACACAAGCACATTTCCAATAACAACATCGCAAGGTAAAAGAAATTTAATGCATGTTAGCTTTACATGTAGCACAAATACAAGCATACTACCAACAACAACATTTCATGCCAAAAGAAACCTAGTGCATGCTATATTTCCTTCTAAAACAAACACAAGCACATTGCGAAGGTGAAGGAAATTTAACACGTGCTAGATTTCCTTCTATAATAAACAACCAAATTGACAACAAAAATATTGTAGAGCAAAGGAAATCTAGCACATCTTCTAGCCCAAACAAGCACATTTCCAATAACATTGCCAAGGTGAAGGAAATCTAACATGTGATATATTTTATTCTATCATAAACAACCAAATAGACAACAACAATATTGCAGAGCAAATGAAATCTAACATGTGCTAGATTTACGCATAGCACAAACACAAACACATAACAACATTGTAGGGTGAAAGAAATCTAGCATGTTAGATTTGCTTCCAACATAAACAAAAGCATATTTCCAACAACAACATTGCATGGAAAAAGATATCTAGAACAACTTCTATCACAAACACAAGCACATTTCCAATAACAACATTACAAGGTAAAATAAATTTAATCCATGTTAGCTTTACATGTAGCACAAATACAAGCATACTACCAACAACAACATTTCATGCCAAAAGAAACCTAGTGCATGCTATATTTCCTTCTAACACAAACACAAGCACATTGCCAAGGTGAAGGAAATCTAACACGTGCTAGATTTCATTCTATAATAAACAACCAAATTGACAACAACAATATTGTAAAGCAAAAGAAATCTAGCACAACTTCTAGCCCAAACACAAGCACATTTCCAATAACATTGCCAAGGTGAAGGAAATCTAACACGTGTTAGATTTATTTTATCATAAACAACCAAATAGACAACAACAATATTGCAGAGCAAAGGAAATCTAGCATACTTTCTAGCCCAAACATAAGCATATTTCCAATAACAACATTGCAATGTGAAAGAAATGATAGGCCGCAATAATCCTAGTAGCATGCACTGGTGGAGTGGATTGTTGGAATTGGTAGGTGAGAGAATGATGAGTTATGTTGTTGTAAAACTACTTAAAGAATATTGTTCAACCCTTCTACATCCCCTCAACTTTTCCTATACAAAAGCCCAAAGCATGAAGAGTAATTCACCTTAGCTGCTTGTGGTAAAGGAAAGAAAACATGCTTAGATTGACAAGGTCTTCATGCTTGCCAAGTGTATTATGATCTACTAGTTAGATAGAATCTTGTTGCAAAATCCTACCTTTTAACCTCAAATAATAAGAATAAGTCAACTCATTACTAATTTGGGGAGTTATTCAGTCCATTTGCCTTGTTGTTCACCCCTCTTGTAGCTTTGCTTTCAAGGCATATCATGTAGTTGCTTCCATACCATAATCTTCATGCATGTATGCTTTCAACATTCAGTTTACAACCAATCAAATCTCCAAATAAAGCAAACAATGTGAATTCTCTAAATGGGGAAACCTCCCACGTTATGGAATTCATGGAAAGATCTTAAGGACCAAAAATAGAAAGAAAATATATGGAATATAATTAGAAAATTCCATGCCTATCATGACACTTTCTCATCTGACCACCAATAAAGTCGACGTGTAGGTTAGTATAACCATTTTCATGCTTTCCTGATTAAAATCTCCTTGAGTGCATCCCCCCCCTTTTTTTGTCAGGACATGGTCTCAAACTTCATTTGTCTCTGAAAACTAGATTTGTTCCATTACCATAACCTTGTCACCTGTATTTATGATGAGGTTCATGTTTATAGTTTTTCATTGTTTTCCATCATACTTGTTTGAGATCATTAAAGTTTGATGAACTTGTTCAGGGAACTGCTTATCATTTCACATCATAACTTTGAATACATTGGAGAAGAATAGTAGACTTTCTTATATATATTTTTCATTGCCTTTGGGTTTTTCCATTGGCTTTGATGGTGATTATGGGATGGTAAATCAGCTAACACAATTTCTCTTTATTGGTATTTTCCATTGATTATTTTACATGACTGTATGTCTCTTTACATTTGGTTGAATGCATGAATAAATTGTCTGTGATCAATACAAAAATGTAATATCCCAAATGGGGATTAACAATAATAAAAGTGCAAATAGACAAGAAAAAATGCAAACACCATTAAAATGCTCAAACTAGAGCCAAAATCAATGCTGAGCCATTTTATTAATATATTGGGAAAGGGTACAATTGAGGTGCTGGAAAGTTTTCACATGAGCCGACTCAACGCAGGCTTGAAGAACAACTCAAACCCAAGCAAAAACTCTGGCTGAAAGTGCTACTGTGTGGCTCAGTCTCTACGCTGCCTAACCCAGAAATGTTTTTGTTGGCTAACTTCATACTATTGGTTGGGTTGCTTCCTCTACTCAAAAAAATATAGGCTTTTAACCTTAGACTCTACTCATCAAACCCAAAAAAACCCGCAGGGAATTGGCCAGATGTTGACCACAAAATTTTGGCCCAATTTCCTCCTACTCCTCTAGCTGTTGGTGGCATTAGTATCTCTGTTTGAAGCCTCAAACCTGCCCAAAAAATTATGCCAAATTAATCTTGGCTTCTCCTCAATAAACCCAAAAAAACATAGAAAGGGTTCACCCAAAGCTTGACTTCGAAATCTGGCCCTCTTGGGCTTGGCTCACTGCGCTTCTAGGTAAATTGAACCTCTGGATGAATCTATTGTAAAATGCCTCTGGAGCGCTACCAAAAGCCCTAGTACGAGGTGGATAATCTCCCCTCCATCTCTCCTTTTGAAACTCTGCTACTCTCCACACTCTCGACACCCACACCGAACTAAACTACACAATCATTGTGTAGCCTACTCTACCTTTGCACAATCTTGAAGGGGCTACGCTCTTCTTGTTACTACAGTTGTGTAATTCCCCCCACAATAATATAGAACTCCTCTCCTGAGTGGGCACTCGAATTCCCCTAAGGCATAGGTTGATATCTCCGCTTGAAGATCTCGTGTGCTAAACAACATTGGATACTTAGTTGCCCGACTCAAGCATGCTTCAGTCAAAATGACCAAGAGTAAGAAGATGAATGAATGAATGCCAAATGAGCCTTCCCTTCATCCTTTTATCAATTGAGGCCCAATGTATGCCTTAGGTCCTACCTTGGCCTGTGCTATCTCTCCTTGACTAATCACATGCTGCCTTCCTTTAGCCAATCCCACGTTGCCCTTTTCATGCCTCTTCTACGCTACCACCTAAGGCCAATTAGACCCCACCACTAGAGCCACAATTTTCCCTTAGGGACTTTAAGAAAATACTTTATTTGGCTTAATTATTACTTGTCGATCCCCTACCCACTTTATTTTCACCCAACATTAGGAAATTCCAAAATAAATCAAAATTAATATTCCAATTAGCTGACTACTAAATTGGAATATTGCAGTCCTCCCTGCCAAAAATTAATTTTCCTCAAGCAATTCTTGAACAAGCATCCTCTCTAGCTGACGCTCCCCCATGGTCACTGCAAAATTTGCTAGGGTCCCAGATGCGCCACTAAATCATCCCTAATCTCTGAATCACCCTGATATGAAGAGATCCCCCAATACCAAGATCCCAAGCCATCCTGTCCAACATAAAGATACCCTTGCTCCACTCACCATCCTGCCAGGCATAAGTAACAAAAGCCCTCTGCACACCATCATTGAGTAGGGAATCATGATGATATGGCATTGTGGCCCACTCCTCATGAAGTTTCCCTACCAAGTAGTTCATCCCTTGCACTCCAATAGTAGACCCTCAAATATACCACCTAATCCCTACAGAGATAGTGTCTTGCTCACGTGAGCTTCTTCGTAAATCATGTTGTTGGCCCACTTGCCAAGTTATTAAGGTTCCCCACGCCATCGGGGAATTAATAAATACCAATGGAAGATCTGCATGATCTCCCCCTATGGTAGCCAGCTCATCCCTAAGGGGTATTGAGCTATAAAGAGTGGTGATGATCAGGCCCCCTGCCGAACTCATAGTGGTGCCACTGTGTTGATGTTGCGCTACCCTTATTATGGCATACTCCCCACCATGTGTAGATTGTATCCTCCTCTCTTGAGGCCTAGTGGTAGAAGGTTGGTGAGAGCCAATTTCATCCTACCCAGGCATCACCTTGATGCCAATATCTACCCCTCCACATCTAACTTTGATCCTATTCAGCAACAGAGAAATTCGACCTCACCATCCAATGGAGGCCTCTGAGTGCCAACCCAATAATGATCTAGATCACTCTCTGTCTAGACTCTGACCATCACGAGACAGAATGGTCTATCAATTAGCTAAATCTTTTCCTCCCATAGTTGGACCTACTGCACCATAGCTCTGACAATTGTAGGAATCCTTTCATGCCTCATCTCTAGTCCATGCATGTGACCAGTATAGATGGTCCATATATCATGCTCAAATCTGATGCATGCTAACCTACCCTGTGCCTGCCACTGTGTAGTACCGATGGCTTTTGGAAGCCACATGTGACAAATAGCCACCCTTTGAATGCAACCAATAGATGGATATCTGATACTAGAAAAAGACTCAAGGTATGCAAATCCCTCTTGTTCCTGCCAACAATCTCCACTGGATCTCCCATCCACCCTCTCAATAATGTGATGATACATTGTCTGGAGCCCAGACACATACTGGAATGCTACCTTGGTTGTACCCAGTATCCTCTACTCATGCATGGTCTCGAAATACCCTTAGAAAAGAGTGACGCATGTCTCCCTAATGACCCGCTCCCCGGGATTAGGCTTAGTGATGACTGATATGCCACCCCTGCAAATGACCATCTCATCCCCCAACTTGTGGTTGTTAACTAGCACACCGACCCAATGCCACTGTTAAGAAGATCTCTCCCCTAGTGTGCTGATTGTCATCCAAATATCTTGGGTGAGCCTCGCATTCCCGACTTCTCATGCCCAGAGTGCCAAAAGACAACAAAAAAATTGATTGTGCCCATGAGTGATGTAGAAGAGGGTCAGGTGTGTGAGTCCCCATGGATACCGTCAAGCATCGCTCATCTGTCTCCTTGTCGATCCTGGGTGGACTACCCCCAAAGGTATTTCTGATGTCTTCGTCCATGAATCCATGAATCTTCTTAGAGGCAATACTCTAACGCCCGCATACCACTGGTCATCCATGTACTCCTCGACATGCCACTGCACACTGCGGCATACCCCCATACACAGCTGGATACCCTCAGTTACTGTTGTACCACCATGTACTGTCCTATGCCTTGTCTGTGTCAAGGCACCAGTAACTCCTCGCGTGTATTTGATGTGATGTAAGACACTCCTACTTCACAAAGCAGTCCCACACACTATAGTACAGCACCATGCAACCATGTCCACTGGTAGTTCACTGCTCAATGCTAGATGCTCCCACACATCCTTGGATGTGATGGCCTACAGTTGTGTCTTTACATGTCAGACCACTGTTCTACTCCGTTGCGACCTATGTGCCTCGCACGAAGGTGAAGAATCCTTGGCTCCATACATGGCATTGTCCGGTGGCTTGCCAATGCCACCTCCTCCAAAAAACTCCTGCCAAATTATGTCGATCACCCCGTGACCCTGCGTACAAATGTCGTACCAAGACAACCCAAGGAGTCTGCCCATAAACTGGTTGACCACTAGAGTTGACCAAAACTCCCCTAGATAATGTGCATGTCCAAATACTAGGCCAACTTTACCCTCCAAGACATAGTTAACGGGCTTGCTTGGCAAACGATAGGTAGTCGCGCTTGGGAAACGATAGGTAGTCCCACCTGGATCCCAATGCTAGTCTAGGGTTCCTGTATTCCTAGCACCTAGAAAATCTTGCTGAAGTACACTCGGGTCCACCACCATCTCCATAACCCACTCCACTAGGTATCAACTCAAAATCTCCCGCCATCCAACCTCAACATGTGGATGTTGCACCCTGTGCAACTCTGATCGTCTCATCCCGCTATCCAGGTCAACATATGAAATTTGACTATGTGGCTCCTTCTCTCTCTCTCCAGTGGGAAGAGGTGACCCAAAATTACTGCTAGCCCTGTCTATGTATGCATGAAGGGGGGCGCTTTGGCACTCTAATGTGCCCTCTAGCTGTACCTTTAGGGAATCCAACCGTTCCCCAACTTGGGCCAACTTGGCCGCTCACTCGGCAATAACCACTCTCATGCCCTCCAGTTCCTCGTTCTGCAACAACATAGCCTCTCATACTGATGTGGCCTTCCCTTTCAAAGCTATAAGGATGTCCTGAAGCTGATGACACTGTTGTGTGCGACCATCGTCCAATACCTCTGTATCTCCTAGCACCTCATCAAGGGCTAGCCCAAATAATGGTTGCACACCCTCCTCCATAGACTAAAGCTGATGACACTATTGTGTGCGAGAATCATCCAATACCTCTGTATCTCCTACCACCTCATCAAGGGATAGCCAAATAATGCTTGCACACCCTCCTCCATAGACACTCCAACACACAAGACATGCTCACTAGTCAGTTGCATTTGATTGTCATCCGAAAATTCTATCATAGACCTGGAGGCCTCTCTACCTATCGGCTCCTCAACAATGGTGGAGCTATCTCTCGACACCTCATCAACTTGTGATGTGTTGCTATCATTAGAGAACTCGGTCACAACCCCGGCTACCCCATCAATGGATACCTCAACAATGGGTGGTGTCTCATTAACGAGTGTATGCTCAATTATCTCCTTGCCAACCATGGCCCCTTCAACTACTCTTTCATCATCTTCCTTAATCTGACTCACCATCCCTGCATAATTCCATGAAACTCCCCCTGATTTGTGCATGTCTCTTAGTTCACAGAACTCCCAAAAAGAGAGGGACTCTTGAATTTCATGTCCCAATGATTACTATTCCCGCCAATTTGTTGTCAATAACTCCACATCAATTGCAATAATGTCTTGCCATCTTGATGTTTTATCCACCATTCTAGGCATAGCGGATTTGTTGTATAATTGAGAATGGTCTTGATTCCCAATTGTTGCATGAATCAGTTTTTTCCTCACATTAACCATCATTTTTTGCACCCTACTCACCTCATTCAAGGTTACTGCCATGGCGTATGAATTTAACCTTTCTTGGGATCCCATGATTTCTTCTTTTATTATTCTGGTCTTGTCATAAAATGAGGGTTTCCCACAGTCTGAGCCAAGATTATGCTCTAGTACCACTATAATATCCCAAATGGGGATTAACAGTAATGAAAGTGAAAATAGGCAAGCAAAAATGAAAAAACCATTACAATGCTCAAACTGGAGCCAAAATCACTACTGAGCCATTTTATTAATTTATTGGGAAAGAGTACAATTGAGGTGCTGGAAAGTTTGCACCTGGGCCTACTCAAGGTAGGCTTGAAGAACAACTCAAACCCAAGCAAAAACTTTGGCTGAAAGTGCTGCTGCGTGGCTCAGTCTCTGCACTGCCTAGCCCAAAAATGTTATTGTTGGCTAACTTTGGACTGTTGGTTGGGTTGCTTCCTCTGCTTAGAAAAATATAGGCTTTTAACCCCGGACTCTACTCACCAAACCCATAAAAACCCACGAAGGAATTGGGCAGATATTGACCCCGAAATTTTGGCCCAATTTCCTCTTGCTCCTCTAGTTGTTGGCTGCATTAGGATGTTTGTTTGAAGCCTCAAACATGTCTAGAAAATTCTGTCGAATTAATCTTGGCTTCTCCTCAATAAACCCAGAAAAACCTAGAAAGGGTTCGCCCAAAGCTTGACTTCACAATCTAGTCCTCTTGGGCTTGGCTCGCTACGTTGTTGGGTAAATCAAACCTTTGGATGAATCTGTTGGAAAATGCCTCTAGAGAGCTACCAAAATCCCTGGTAGGAGGTGGCTAATCTCCCCTCCAAATATCCTATTGAAACTCTGCTTCTCTCCACACTCCTGACACCAACACTTAATTGAACTACACAATCACTGCGCAGCCTACTATATCTTTGTGCAGTCTTGAAGGGGCTACACTCTTCTTGTTGCTACTGCTATGTAATTCCCCCCACCAAAATGCAGAACTCCTCTCTTGAGCGGGCACTCGAAGTCCCCCGAAGTAGAGTGTGAGATCTCTGCTTGAAGATCTGGTGTGCTAAACAGCACTACAGACATGGCTATCTGGCTCAAGCGTGCTTCAGTAAAAATGACCAAGAGTAATAAGATGAATGAATGAATGCCAAATGAGCATTCCCTTCTTCATTTTATGCATTGAGGCCCAATGTATGCCTTGGGTTCCACCTTGGATTGCGTTGCCTCTCCTTGACCAATCACGTGCTACCTTCCTCTAGGCAATCCCACGTTTTCCTTTTCGTGCCTCTTCTACGCTACCACCTAAGGCCAATTCGACCCCACCACTAGAGCCACAATTTTCCCTTAGGGAATTTAGAAAATGACTTTATTTGGCCTAATTTCCACCCGAAATTAGGAAATGCCAAAATAAATCAAAATTAGTATTCCAATTAGCTAACTGCTAATTTGGAATATTACAAAAACCCATAATCCTGGAGATTGTCTTCACTTGTGATCTCCCATTTGATGAATTTCTGAAGTATAGGACAAAAGGAAAAGGTTTGAGTAAACCTACAACTTAGAGTATTACCACCATCATTGTCTCATTTACTTTGTCCTCTCGAGAGTCTTTTCTGACCCCATATCCCATTTTCTTTGGGAAGCATTGATGCCACCTTACAACCACCATAAAAAGCCAATAGGAAACTACTTTTTTTTTTCTCTACGAGTCTCAAAATTTCAAAAGTCTATCACACTTCATATATGTCCTAGAGAGTCTAGTAATGTCTTTGGATGTATAAACTGGACTTAAAATTGTTTGTCTAAATATGCATATTACATTCATATACCCAATGTGTGGGCTTCATTCATCATAGCTACCCTAGTGCCATGGCATGTGGCATGGAGCATTCCCTTTGCCCCCACTCTGTTCCATCATCATTTCACACGACACCTTCCATTTGATGGATGTACCAGGGACATGTCACCCCCTTAGAGGTTGAAACCACCTAATAGGGTCATTTATTAACCTCTCTTGTTGAGCTTGCTAAAAATTGTACATTTTAAAGCCCATTTGGAAGGGCATTAAACTATGAAGTGTCCACTTTTTCCCCTGGTTAGTAAGCTTTTTTACATAATTACACTAATGGATTGTTGTACTTGAAGGTGAGGAGGACTAATGTAATTTCTTTGTCAATACTATGGAACAAAAAAAATTATGATACATTTACTCTAATCAGCTTCTAAGCCATGCAAAGCAGGTCATTTTCTTTGTTCCATAGAACTGTCAGAAAAAGTACATTAGTGTAGACTTTGTTCCATAATATTTTCCTTAGGCATACACTAGGTGTAGACTTTGATATTCCTAGATACAAAAGAAAAAATTGGGCGTTAATATTACAATTGAAGTGTTGGAGGAGTAATATCATTTCAGCCAGACAAGGAGAAAATCTGCTCATTGTAGAATGACAAAGTTGACACATGTTGTAGAGTGCATAGGCCTGGATACCATAGAGATAAGTAATTCAAAACTACGCAAACATAGATAAATGGATGCAAATAGAGGTAAGGGAATGTTAGAACTGCAAACAAATGTTACCACAAAGAGGCGATGCAATGGAGAATGATCAACATGGAATGTTAGACCTAACAAGGCCTATCTGATAAGCTCTATATGATGCTCAAGGCAATGGCCACTGCTATAAAGTCATAGGAAACGACCACTGCTATAGAGTCATGGCTCCAATACCACTATTGGGCTCATGATAATGCAAGAGATATTTAGGATAAACATGAGATTGCATAATATTAACCATATATACATTCCCTGAAACTAACTCAATGAAGTAGAAACTAAATACTCATTTTATTTCATAACCAATCTTGTTACATAGCATATGAAAGTCACAGATGTATATTACATGAGCTAAGAGTGCTCTAGCTATCTCTAAAAATAGAATCCTAGTGAGCTCTTTCACTCCCCTATTTATCCTAAAGGTTAGCTACCAATGGCTCACTAAGAAGTTTGTGGTTTGTCTCCTTGGAACTCAAGAGAAGTGGAGATTGGCTCCCCTTGATATTCCACTTGCTTGGTTTCCTTTGAATTCAATTTTTCATAGGAGAATCCCGAGGATATCTTGGCTTCCTTTAGGAGTTAAGGAGGCGGTCAATCCCCTACAATCACTCCTTGTTGTCTAATCTGAGCCCTGATTGTGGAATGTTTCTAAAAAATGGCATATTCTCTTGATTTTCCTACATTTAATGTAGAAATTATATACAAGATGCATGTATATCTCCAAATTCTCCTGATCTAACAATATTTTATCTTCTTTATAAATATAGAATCCTTCCACTGTTAATCTTCTGCGGAAATTAAAATCAATTGCAAACACATGAAGAAATAAAAACAATCGCACATAACACAGTTGTTTAACGGGAAAGCCTGAAGCTGAAAACCCCAACTATCATATATTATGTATCATGGAGATCATGTAACAATCTCATACAAATCTTAGTTCATCATGCTCTGAGTACAATCAATCGTCACACACTAATCAGAAGAAATCTACAAATCCATGCACTGATTTCTTGCCACCTACTAACCTGCCTCCACTGCATAATCCCTGCTAAATAATAGCTCTGAATGAATTTGAATTACCCTACCCTTGACTATGCAATCCTCATTGGAAAATCTAATGTGTGTGTGGTGCAATAAATGCATCACTATAGTCACAACCACCGGAATTAGTGTGGTTTTGTCCTATGGTATTGGCTGAGGCTCAAGATATAGAAGGCGGTAAATATCAAAGTGTTAAGGAGTGCATATGTGAGAGTGATTGATGATTACTTTGATCTGAAATTTTATTATATGGTATGGGCTATTAGTGAGTGGTTAATCTGAAATAAATATGCACTTGGTAATACAATCATGGATCAGGATCATTAGACCTGAAATGACTATGGATTGTGTGATTTGTTCATGGGTCGACTAGATCTAGGTTTCGATGTTTTTTTATTTATGTGTATATACTGATCTGGTATGTCTAAAATTTTGATGAGAAGTGATGTTTTGAGTTGAGAAATTACAAATTTGTACATGGGTTTGTCACTGGAAAGGTGCGTACACACGCGGGTTCTCTTCTAATAAGTAGTGTATATTTTATGCAATATGTTGAGATATGTATGTGGGTTTTAGTCTTGAGAAGCATGTATAAATGCGGAAATTCTTTATGTAAAGCATGTATGAAAGCCATGGTTTCTGTTGAACAATATGTTTGATCTATATATACAATATTGTTGTATTTCTGTTGTCTGTCGATGAAGTCTTCATGTTGATATGGGCTTAATAGTGATGTCTGAAGTAGAATTGATTGAGTATTGATTTGTTGAATAATTTTCATAATGCAGCTAACTGTTTGAGGTTAATAGATCTATGATCTGACATAATGTTTCAATATGCATGTGTGCAAGTCATTGTCTGGTTTAGAATGACAGTAGTTCATAATTTAGTATGTTGATATTTGTACACCGGCTACATACATGAAAAGCGCATATATACGTAGGTTTGTTTAAGAAAAGTAGCATACATATTCTGTCATATGATTGATCAGGGTTGTATTTGATTTAGTATGTTGATGCATTTTTTTGGTTTAAATTATGATATTTTGGTTACGGTGATCTCATTGTTTGAGGTTGATTTGAGTTGGTTATTATTTGGTTCAGTGATTGATTTTTTCAACGGTTGTTTGATTCAGCGATTCATTGATTGGTTGAATGAATAGGTACACTGATCAATTTCAGTTTTGATTTATGGTATTAGGCTTAAATGATGTTATTTGGTTTAGACTGAAAATTTTATGAAAAGTGTCCTACAAGTTGTGACGTCTTGAAGAAGGTGGATCCAGTGTGAAAATTTATGAAATGTAGTCCATAATGGTGTTGAGGGTTGAATACTTTAGTGAGGAAGTCGAAGCTTCCTACCAGTGGTAGCTAGTGATTATATCAGGGGGTCGTAGATCCCTTCAAGTGGGTGTTGGTAAACAAGTTCAGGGGGTTGGAGCTCCATTCTAGTAGGAGTTGGAGAACGAGTGAAGGTTGTAGCCTTCTGTGGGTGGGTGCCTGCGTGTTGGTATGAGTTTGCACCAGTACAATATTGTAATAATATTTTCATAATAATAAAATTGAAGACAGAGATGACAGCAGTGATGGTTTTCTCCCACATTGGGTTTCCACCTTAAATCCTACTGTTCATGTGTGTTTCTTGTGTATAATGCTTTATTTTTTTCTTACTGCACTTATTTATTGCTTATTTAATGTTTAACGAATCACTGATATAATTTTTTAAGATAAACATTTGAAGATTTAATAAATAGATATTTACTGGATATACGCTAGTTGTCTGCATAAAATTCGTGTACATATACAAATTTACTTGAGGAAAGTAGCATACAGAAATCAGAAAAATAAATAAATAAATAAAAATAAATAAATAAATAAATTATGAATATTGATTCAACCACCCCCCCTGCCCCCCTCTTAGTATTTTTCCCAACGATTGGTATCGGAGTAAGTCCTTCGGAATAGGCTTGACCACTTGAAGGAATATCCACCAAGGTGACAAATCAAGAAGGGGCGGCATCTATCAGGCCACCACTCTTCAATGAAAGTAATCTACTTTTTTGGAAGATAAGAATAAGAGCCTATCTATATTCGCTTGGAGTAGATGTATGGGAAATCATTAAAGGAGGTTATCAATATCTAGCCATAGTTCCCACAGATGTGGTAGGAAAGAAGAGATATGAAACCAATGCAAATTTTGTCAATGCCTTGTTGGGAAACCTTACAGAATCAGAATTTGTCAAAGTAATGCAGTTAAATTTAGCAAAGGCTATATTGGACATAATCATCCAGAGCTATGAAGGCGATGACAAGGTAAAATGTGCTAAACTTCAAACTCTTAGAATTCAATATGAAACTCTCAAAATGCATAATGATGAAACTATTGCAAGTTTCTTTCTAAGAGTAGATGAGATTGTGAATCGTATGATAAATCTAGATGAAGATATAAAAGACTCAACTTTAGTAGAGAAAATTTTGAGATCTCTAACTCAAAATTAAAGTCAAAAGTGTCTTCCATTGAAGAAAATCAAGATTAGTAGAAACTTATCGTTGTAGAATTCCACAAGATTTTAACAGCCTTTGAAATGAGAAAAGGAGGTCCCTCAGAAATCGGATAAGTTGCATTCAAAGAAACTCCAAGAGGAAAATAAAAGGAAGAACACAATGAACCAGGTTATATATCAGAAGAAGATGAGGAAAAAATTGTAAAGAAACTCTAACTAGGCACTGGAAGGTTCAAAGGTAAGTTTCCCTTCAAGTGTTTTTCTTGTGGTAGAGTTGGTAATTACGCTGCTAAGTGTCCTTATAAAGAAAACCATAAAAAAGTGAAATAAATTGCAAAAGGAAATAGGAAATGGTTTGAAAACAAGAGAAGTCATTATACTCATAAAGATAGTGATGGTTGGTAAAATAGTGAAGAGAGAGAGTTTGATCAATATTTTAAACTACTCATGGAATTTGAAAGACGTACTAATGAATCTAATGAGAAATTCATGGATGTTTATAAGAAAATGATTTTTTCTTTGAAGAAATCACTCACCTTAAAATTTGTTTAGAAGAAGATAAAATAGATGTAGATACTTTAAAGAAACAACTCATAGAAAAGGAGAAGCATAATGAGAAGCTAGAATGTGAAATAGTAAGTCTAAGAAAGCAACTTAAGAAGATAAAATCTATAAATCTTAGATTTGCTAAAGGTTCTCAAATCTTAGATGAAATCATAAAGGTACAATGATCTCCTCTTATGAATACGGGTCTTGGATATAGTGGAGAAACATCAAAGGCAGAAAATTCCTCTACAATAACTGGAAGCTATCTAAATGCAGCAAAAACTAGTTATCAAAACACCAACCTTCAACAAAAGAATAAAGATACTTCACAGGTAAATCTTTCTCGCTCTACTCCAAGGATAAACAACAATATAAGCCTCAGTCAAAAGGTAAACAACACCAGACGATACTATGATCACAAAAATTTCTACTTTAGTGGGCAATGTTTCTTATATCAACATTTTGGTCACAAGGTTGCTCATCGTGTTCCTTACAAAACCATCATGACTAGAGAAACAAGAAAATAAAGGAATGAGACAAGAATCAAGAAAAACACCTAAAATAATTTCTCTCCTATTTAATATGAAATTTAATGATCATTTTTCAATAACATTGGACATGAGGAATATGATTACAGGAGAAAAATACAACCAACATCTCAAAAGGAGAAAATAACAACATCTTCTAAGGTATGGAAAATGAAGGAATTAGAATCTGAAAGTTGCGGTATAGCGTTGTAAGCAAACGATCAAGAAAATTAGTGGTACATTGACAATGGATGCTCAAAACACATGAAAAGTGATAAAGATAAACTCATTTCATACAATGAATTAGATAAATAAAAGAATGATACTTTTGAAAATGACTCACCTATTGTCATTAAATGTAAATGATCTATTTTTATAAAATAAAAGGTTAAATTTGGTAATGCTATGTTGGTTGATGGATTAAAGCATAAATTTTTTAGTGTTAATCAAATGTGCGACCAAGGAAATGAGTTTGTTTTCATATAAAAATAATTTGTGTTTCGTGAACTTGACACAGAGAAGACCATAATAAATGGAACAAGAACTCTCAGTAATATTTATATACTGAAAGGAGGTCAAGAACACTGATACTTAGGAAAACTGGCTATGGCATAGAAGGTTGGGACATTTAACCTTCTATCAACTACATGAATCAAGCAAGCTTAATTTTTTTCATGATTTTCCCAACATCACCCTGCCAGAAAGTACCATATGCAAGTCATGTCAATTCGGTAAGAAAACAAGGGTTCAATTCGATGCCAAAGACGGATCAACAAGTAAGCCTTTTAAACTTATTAATATTAATTTGTGTGGGCCAGTAAGGAAAAATCCTCCTCGAGGAGAACAATACTATATATTACTTATTGATGACCTCTGTAGAATGTTATGGATCAGTTTATTAAAATAAAAAGATGAAGCATTTGACAAATTCAAACCCTTAAATAATTAGTAGAAAATGAGTTAGATCTACAAATCAAATGTCTCAGATCTGACAGAGGAGGAGAATTCATATCAGATGATTTTTTTTTATTTTTGTGAACAACATGGCATCAAAAGGAATTTTTATGTAGCCATAATTCCTCAACAAAATGGGGTTGCAGAAAGGATGAATATAATAGTTCATCAAATGGATTGTGTTATTCTTGAAGATTCTGGAACACCTAACACATTCTGGGGTGAACCGGGACATATCACAGTAAATATTTTCAAGAAAGATCATGTTCGAGTAAATAGTGATAAAACTTCTTATGAACTTTGGTATGTTAATCCTCCTACTATAAAGTATTTTAGAGCCTTTGGAAGTAAATTTTTCATTAAAAATAATTATGAAAAACTTGGTAAGTTTGAAGCTAGGGAAGATGAAGGAATTCTTCTTGGTTACTCATGTAGAAGTAAAGGTTACAAATTTTACAATAAAATACTTTGAAAGATTGTTATATGTATTGATGTTGTAATTGATGAAGCATGCATAGATTCCAAAAAGGTACCAACAGCATCAGATGATGATGATGAATGCTTTCCCACATCAAATCAAAGTGATGTAGAATATGAAACTAATGGAGCATCAGAATAAGTCATAAGCGATAAGGAAAAGACTCCATCCAGGTATGTTCAAAAGAATCATCCAGAAACTCAAATACTAGGAGAAAAGGAAACTAGGGTACAAACAAGAAGAAATCTTGTGGGATCTCCTAGCTATCTAGCTTTATTATCCACTATTGAACCTCAAAATATAAATCAATGTAGAAAAGATGAATGTTGGTTCAAGGCCATGAATGAAGAACTTGATCAAATTGAAAAGAATAATACATGTGAATTAGTTCCAAGGCCTCATGATAGAAATTTTATTGGGACAAATTGGATATTCAAAAATAAATTGAAAGAAAATGAAAGAGTCATTAGAAATAATGCTAGACTTTTTTGCTAAGGTTATGCTCAACAATAAGGTATAGACTTTGAAGAAATATTTTCACCTGTAGCTAGACTTGAAACCATAAGAATGCTTCTTAAATTTTTAAGCTTCCATCATTTCAAAGTTTATCAAATGGATGCAAAATCCAAATTCCTTAATGGAGATCTAGAAGAGGAAGTATATATTGAACAATCAGAAGGGTTATTTCTAGGAAATGATGAAAAACTTGTTTGGAATCTAAAAAAGGAATTATATGGGCTAAAACAAGCACCTCATGCATGCTATTATCGTTTTGAAAAGTATCTTCAACAACAAAGTTTCACAAAAGGGTCCGTGGATAGCAACCTCTACACAAAAATAGATGATGATAAAGTGTTAATTATTGTTGTTTATGTATATGATATCATCTTTGCAGCAATGAATACTCTATGGGTCAAAAAATTTCATCTGTTATGCAGCAAGAATTTGAAATGTCTTTACGTGGGGAACTAACATATTTTATTGGTTTACAAGTACAACAAGCAAAGGATTGCATATTTCTCTCACAAAAAAAATATCTCAAGAAGATTATGAAGAAATATGAGATGGAAAACTCCAAACCAGTATGTACTCCAATGATGACAGTATGTACCCTCGGCTCACATAATGAATCTCCCTCAATGAATCAAACAGAATACAATTCTATGATTGGAATTTTACTTTATCTAATAGGTACTAGACCAGATATCATGCATGCAGTTGGGATTTTTTGACACTTCCAAGAAAATCCAAAGAAAACACATCTTCAGGCAGTTAAGAGTATTTAAATATCTACAAGGAACTCAAGATTTTGGCTTATGGTATCCTAAATATGTAGATCTTACTCTTCATGCAGGAAATGTTGATGACCAAAAAATCACTAGTGGAGGTGCATTTTACTTGGGGCCCCGATTGGTATCATGGTTTAGAGAGAAATAAATTTCTATTGCCTTATCTACTACAAAATCATAATATGTTGTTGATGCATCTTGTTGTACACAACTTCTCCAGATGATGAAAACACTGCAGGATATTCAAATCAAGTGTTCTCCATGTTAATATTCAACAAGATGATGAGCTTAGTGAAAAGAGTCGCCTTCACTAAGTGGGCCTGCAGGCTATTTTTGGCGCAAGTCTATTCTTAGACTATGTCTATTTTTAGACATGGTGATCATATTTCAGAAGTTGTAGGATGCTATTTTTGGATGGTTGATCAAGTTGGAAAAATAGATGAAATTCTATTTTTAGAATATTGGGCGAAGTCTATTTATAGATCTTCAATCTAAAAATAGATGCATGTTAATTATTATTAGCTCTTAATAATAATCAGACTCTAAACATCAACTTATTCTCTTGGAGCACTTAAGTTTAGTGCACATATTTGGAAAATCAGTGGATTGAGGGAATTACGCAATTCCCAAGGGAAACTGGCGGTTCATGCATGGAGGACTCAGTTAGAACTGAAGTGGAAAAGTTATGACAGAGTTGGAAGAGTAGTTTATGGAGTTGTATTCAGTTTAACTCAATTAGACTCATTTGAGCTAGTTGTATCCATTCTAACTGAATGATACAATAGTGAGAGTGGAGTGAATTAATTAGTTAATTAATTCACAAATAATAACTCATTAATCAACTGAACAATACAACAGTTAACTACAGTGCATGGCAGTTCCAGTGGAGACCCAGTGGAGAGATAGGTGAAAGCGCAATATGGACTATCTGTTGTGACTATAGTGATGCATTGATTTCATCACACACACATTGGATTTGCCAATGAGGATTTCACAGTCAAGGCAAGGGTAATTCAAATTCATTCAGAGCTATTCTTTAGCAGGGATTGTGCAGTGGAGGCAGGCTAGCAGGGGTCAAATATTGGTGCATGGATTTGCAGATTTCTTCTATGTTAGTGTGTGACGATTGATTGTACTGAGAGCTTGATGTACTAAGCTTTGTATGAGATTGTCATATGATCTCCATGATACATAATATATTATAGTTGGGTTTTTCAGCTTCAGGATTTCCCGTTAAACAATTGTGTTATGTGCTATTGTTTTTATTTATGCTTCACATGTGTGTGCAATTAATTTTCCGCAAAAGATTAACAGTGGAATGATTCTGTATTTTGCAACAAGTTAAAGATTGTGAGATCAGGGGAATATAGGACATATGCATGCTTAATGTATATATTTTCTACATGGTATCAGAGCATTTTTAATTCTTGAAGATTGAAATTGTGAAGAATTGTTGAGTTTGTGCTGGTGGACAATTCGAATTTGCTACAGAAGATTCTTGGTGCAGAAGTTGAGTATACATTGAAATGTATTTCAACGGGATGAGATTGGAGTATGCCCTTGATGGGAGGTCGAATTAAATAGCCTAGAAGGACAGGATGGAGATGGTGCTGGAGGATAATGGACTGAAGGAGTTCATCGATAGCGATGTTCCAAAGTCGATATCTAGCGATGCTGCATTACTTGACGCATGGCAAAAGAAGATAGAAAAGACGAGAAGAATTTTGTTGGAAGGTGTGAAGGACCATATTGTGTCCAGCCTTCACGGGAAATCCACTCCATTCTTAATGTGGAAGGCTTTGAAAAAAAAATTTCAAAGCAGAAGTGACCAGAGGAAGTTGGCGCTTAAAGACAAGCTCAAAAAAATAAAAATGGAGAAGGGCGACAATATTCCAAAATACCTCACGAAGTTTGTCCACTACAAGAATGAACTGGGAAGTGTGGGGGTTACTGTTGATGATGAAGACTTGGTGAGCATGGCTCTCCTTGGGCTTCTGAAGAGTTTTCATAGCTACGAAGACTCTGTCAATGGACGGGAGAAACTGTCGGAATGGGAGCGACTTTGGTCGGATCTTGTGCAGGAGGAGATAAGGCGAGGTACCAGGGATGACTCTTCATCGAAGAATGAAGATGAAGAGAATTGTGCTTTGGCTTCCAAAGTAAGGAAAGGGAAGGGGAAGAAATTTCCTTCAAAATTTGATGCTAAAGGCAAGAAGCAGGATTTGTCCAAAGTGAAGTGTTTTCATTGTCATGAATATGGGCATTTCGCCACTAACTGCCCACAGTAGAAGAAGAACAAGAAGGTTGTTGGAGCTGCAGCTGGAGAGGCCTTAGCCTCGCAATTTGAACTTGATTTCTATTTGATCACATGCTTCATTTCAAGTTGTATGGGATTGGTGTGGTATCTTGATAGTGGTGCGTCTTTCCATATGACGGGAGACAAGGAGTTGTTTAGTGACTTGGAGGAGAAGGACCTCCAGATGCATATAGATATGGGCACCGATGGTCGGTACAGTGCGACTAGCACTGGGACCATTACCTTTGAGAGGGAGTCTGGTAATCCATTCTTGTTGAAGAATTTTATGCTGAACCCTTAGTTAAACT